>BQNB010007053.1:92500-95000 GCA_026074375.1 Tanacetum coccineum
GTTGGGAGACAACTCGTCTTTTATTTTTTGCATTTTAGTTGGTTGTTTGGTTTCTCACTTGATTTTGTAGATTCTCTCAGCAAGGAATTGGAATTCGAGGGCTCCTTAGCTCGTTATCATATGGTAAACAGGTTCATGTGTAGGCATAACCACCTAGGTTACGCCATAACAAATGTAATTATGGCATAATCTCCTATTTGAGTTACGCCGTAATCTTTCTTAATTTATAATATCAAATTTAACTACCATATGATTACTGTATAACCTAAACCATGATTACACCGTAATCCATTTCTAAAAGCCTGAAATTAGTTTGAAACCTTTTCAATACCATGTACAATTAAATGAACTTTGTAGGTATGTTCTTTGGAAGCTCTCATGAAACTTCACTCGTCCACTTGGGCCACCAAGTGGTTTAAAAGGCTTGTTGCATATGCGAAATGCAACCGTGGTTCCTACGAAAGTGAGTTAGGTCTTATTGTATATTTATACGTTTGAAAGTTTAATGCTTCCTGTTTTCTAGTGATTCTAGGGGAAACAAGGTTGCTCAAATGATAATTTGCAAGAATTCATTTATCATCTGAAGTGGAGAGCAATGCTCAGGGAGTCTTTTGTTTAATTCTACTATTATTTTGTTAATTTCATTTCCTTAATTGTATAATAGGGACATTGTACAAACCAAGTGGAGGATGGAAGTAGAATTACCACTTGACCTATATTTGCCTTCGATTTTCTAGTTTTCTTTGAAAAATTGTTCCAATTTTAAAAAATTTTGACATGTTTTTCTTAATAAACTAGAATTAATCTTTGTCGAGCGCACTATTATCCTCTAATTCAATTGGTGAGATTAAGCCTATTATTCCATTTTCATCTATTATACATAAATCCACCAAATATATGAGTATGTCGGTAGTATTGTAGACTTTAGAACTTGGCGTGTACATCATTTTGAGACCTAATTAATTAGTTGGAATAGACAGTTTGAGAAGGCAACATCTTAGGAATTCACCCAAATAGCCTATATGTATGTGTTAATCGACTTGTTACACTGACTTGTCGATCTCCCCGTGTAAAACCCTTTGTTTACACTCAATTTTAGGCAAGATACCCCTAGATCACCTTGTTAAGACAATCCGTGTTTAAACCTCTTTATGTATCATTACACACTTTCGCCTTAGCCAACCACGTACTCTAAAATTTTCTTTGTGTTGAAGTACCTGGCTACTTAAGTCCATTGGTTTGGGGAAATGGGTTCAGAAATTTTACACGATTGTGGAAGACCTATGATTAAGATCTATAAGGACCCCCATGTTTCATCACTTTTGATATTGTTCATCTAAAGTGGGGGGATGTGTGTTTTGTGTTATATGTTGTAGGGGCAATAGTTAAAGATATAAACCTCTGTAGCATATTGATGCGGTTGTCATAAAGGACTTCTACAAGAAGTTTTTCAAATCCCTAGGCAGAGTACCTAACCGTTGTAGTAGTAGTATAAGCAAGACTCGAGGATTGTTATCATTCTCTAGGGGAATAGGTTGGAAAGGCTTGATCATGGTCTAGCAGAATTCTAGGGGTTGAGAGAAGAGTATTTTTGTATTTTTATGCTTATAGGAAAGCAAGTAAATCTATGGTTTGAGAGGTTGGTTTGTTTACCTATTAAACTAAATAATAAACTACGCTAATGGTGATAACAATATAGTAAAAAGATTATATTCATTTTATCATGTATTACTCCCTAGGTTGCTTCTCCTAGTGTTGTTGTGTGGTATAACCTATATCATAACACGGGGTCGATTCTTGGATCTGGCTAGTTTCTAGAGAGAGAAACACTAGAGAGAATATATTCTAGAGAGAGAAAGTGTTTTCTTTGTAAATTAATTTATGACTAGCTTACCTCTTCCAAAGTTGGAAGATGCTATATATAATACTTACAATTTACCGGGTATTCGTACCCGACTTAAAACCAAAAAACGTACTATTAACTATTAAACTACGAGCTATAATAAACAGTAAAATACACGAGGTGACCGAGTCTTTTTCTAATATCTAACAATCTCCCCCTAAGGGAGGTCACCCCTGAAAATACCAAACTTTAATCACTTCAGTCTTTAGCTCGTAGACATTTGATCTCTTGTACATTTGTGATAGTAATCTTTTGATTCATCTTACGCTTGTCTTTGATTGTGATCTTGAGCTTTCTTGAGATCATCGCCCAAACATAATCTTACATTATCTTGTAATGGATAATAGCCATCTTGGTCACTTGTGAAGAAATACATGACATCAGAGTTTGCGGAAGCTTTGACACCTTTATGAGGTCTTTCATAACATCATAACAAGTGTAGGTAGTGTCTTGGCATTCGGTTATTTACTTGACATCTACTGGAACTGGGTATCTCCATCTCCATCTTTAAATGATCATGTAATGAAACAGTTAGCAATAAAGAGAAAATTGATTTGAAAAATCAGTCAAAGTGTTAATTATGAAAATATTTTGTAA
>BQNB010007054.1:0-23249 GCA_026074375.1 Tanacetum coccineum
GTTTTGTTAAGGAATCAGTCAAAATTATGGACCATGAGGTTAAGAGTTTGAAACGTAGTAAGATTCCAATCGTTAAAGTTCGTTGGAATTCAAAGCGTGGCCTTGAGTTCACGTGGGAATGAGAGGACCATATGAAAGCTAAGTATCCCCGATTGTTTGCTGACTGTGCTGTTGAACCTACTAGTTAAATTTCAGGACAGAATTTCCTTAAGGAGGGGATACTATGACAACTGTGACTTTAGCAGGTTAGTCAAAGTGATAGAGTTGACTAAAGTATTGATATGTGTTATAATTGAGTGCTTATGTGATCCTATATAAGTATTTGATATCAATCCGTTATGCGTGTTCATCTTATTGTGATTGAGTTGTGGTTTTGGTAGCTATTTTATTTCGTTCACATGTTGTGACAATGGAAATGATAGCATAATTTTATGCGTTGTCGTGTTATTTGGTGAATAATTATAGTATGAGCGTAAAGAGAATGTAGTGTATTCTTAGGTATGAATTAAGTATAGTATTTAAGTTAATTAAGCATAGGTCTTTCTAATTTAGGAAAGTAATTTATGAAATGAAATTTATAAATAGTAAGTTTAAAACTAGTTTTTATTTAAAAGGTTTACTAAATTAATAAAGGGTTTTTGTAAAAATAAAAAAATAAGGGTAAAAATACATTTAATAATAATTTATAAAAAATAAAAATATATATATATAAATATAAGGGCTGAATTTTAAGAGAAAAAAAGGGAAAAAAATATTTTAAGTAGGAAACAAATTAGTATTAGATAAGGATTAGGGATTAGGTATAACCTATAAATACAAAGTTTAATCCCCTTCCCCTTGTTCCTTTTGTTTGACCGAAACCTTGAAGAAGAGATGAATTTTTTTTATCAAGAATCAAGTGTGTTGATTTAAGTGTAATCGGTTAAAGGTTTTAGGTATGATCTTCAATCCTATTCTTGTTTAATTCTTCTTATATTAGTAACATTAATTGGTGGAATTAGGGTTTCATTAAAATTAAGTAAACATATTAAGATGGTCATTAATAATCAATTAGGATGTAATTAATAGTGTTTGATGCGTTTGGTTAGGTGTAGTGGTTGTTAAATTCGGAATTAAAACTGGGCAGATTTTTAGGTCATCTTGTAAGTGTCATAACTTGGCCATACGAATAGCTTTTATTGATTTTCTTGAGCCTAAAATTATCTACAGAGAGTTTACTTTCCAACTTCATTGGTTTCATGAATTAAAAAACCATATCAAAACATCTTTTTAATCGATAGTATTTCTACAGTAGCAAGTTCATGATGTTTATGATTTTCTAGAATTTTTGTAGAATTTTTCTAAGTGTTTAAATGGGTCTGATCAAGCTAAACGTTTTGATAGTCGAATCAGATCCGAATTTGAGTACTTTATGATGTTAAAGTTTTATAAAATAGTTAGGCTCAATAATTTTTTTTTAGAAAATCACAGTAGTTTATAACCCATTGGGAAGGTAGGGAATGCAATAGGGAAAGTCAATTTGATGATTTAGAATTTTATTTGTAGTCATGAAGTGACTACAAAATTCTGCCAAAAAGCTAGAAAACTTGAATAAATAGATTAAGGGTATTAGGATATAAGTAAGGTATGAGAAGTGTGGTAAAGGGGTTTATAATCATAATATAGACATAGTAGTCTATCCATTGATTGTTACATCGTCTTGGGCATTTAGCCTAATCGCATGTAACATGTGTTTATTTGTGTTTAGTTGATTGCGAGGAATTTAGGAAGTAGCTGTGCGTCAGGTGAGTTAGATAGTCCCATTTTTCTGTTTTTAAATTGGGATGGAAATGATGTAAATGTTTTGAAATGTTTCATTGCTGTGATTATGTGTTTTAAATTGAGTATGGACATTACATGACTATTATATAACTATGTTTTACATGTTGAAATTGATTAGGATCGGATGAGTACGCCTACTCAGTGATACTTATGGTATCGATTTGGGATCGGATTAGTAAACCTACTCAGTGTTGGTTATGGTACCATGGGATCGGATGGGTACGCTTACCCAGTGTGTGAATGTGTTGATTTGATTGCATGCTAGCATAGGGTCATGATAGTTCATTATTGTCGTGCCTTGTTTTGTTAATCACAGTGAAACGAATATAATTGTGTGTCTAAAACCTATGACTCTCACTAGCATATTTGTTGACGTTTTAAGCATCATTTTCAGGTGAGCATCTTGAGGAAAGTGAAGTTAGGAAGCTTGGCTAGTGAGACCGTAGGCTTGCATGCGGAGTTTATCTCCTAGTTTTCATATCGCACTTCGTTTGGATTGATACTTTGAATGTTGATTGAATGTTTTAGGTTTTGGGATATTTTGTTTATGTCTTTTTATTGGAGTGACTCTTTTACCTCAATACAAGACCCCTTTTTTTGTGTTAGGTATTGTCATGACACTTTGTGTCCATTTTTGTTTTGTTTAATGCATTGTAGTTCTCTCTATTTTTGACACCATTGTGTTGTGATGATACCCATGACGTTACGCCTCGTGTTTCCGCCTTGGCGGGGTGTGACAAATTGGTATCAGAGCCACTGGTTATAGAGAAGTAGGTGATTTAACCTAGACTATAACCTAGGAGTCCTTCATATAGCTGCATAATAGGATCTATGTGTTTAGCTATCTTGGCATTTTGTTTTCTTATTTTTTTTATGAGTTTGATTTCGACCCACAAACTACTTGATATCAGAAGATCTAGAAGAGGAGCCTCTCGAGGAACCAAAGGAGGAAGGTTAGAAAAGGAGGCCGATTCAGATCTTCTGTCAGATGCTCGTAGCAGGTCTGGACCCGCGGAGTCGGGTGACTTTTGCAAAAGCAAAGTCAAATCCAAGGGAGGCCCAGCATAAGTTTATCCTGTCTTTTACCTCGACACGTTGCAATCGATAATTTCTTTCGGATATTACGTATTTTTGGGCGCTTCGAGACCTTTGTTTTTTTCTGTCGTTTTTTATTTTAGCTTTATATGAATAAATATTGCTTGGATGTAGTATCGTTTCGGTGTTATATTGGAGAAAAAAAGGAAAAAAAAAAGAGTTTAAGTATAAAACAAAGTAGTATTAGATAAGGATTAGAAATTAGGTATAGCCTATAAATACAAAATTTCGTCCTCTTCCCCCTTGTTCCTTTTGCTTGACAGAAACCCCAAGAAGAGAAAAAAAATATTTTTTTTATCAAGAATCAAGTGTGTTGATTTAAATGTAATCGGTTAAAGGTTTTAGGTATGATCTTCAATCCCATTCTTGTTTAATTCTTCTTATATTAGTAATATTAATTGGTGGAATTAGGATTTCATTAAAATTTAGTAAACATGTTAAGATGGTCATTAATAATCAATTAGGATGTAATTAATAGTGTTTGGATGCGTTTGGTTAGGTGTAGTGTTTGTTAAATTCAGAATTAAAACTGGGCAGATTTTAGGTCATCTTGTAAGCGTCATAACTTGGTCATACGAATAGCTTTTATTAATTTTCTTGAGCCCAAAATTATTTACAGAGAGTCTACTGTCCAACCCCATTAGTTTCATGAATTAAAAGTGAGTGGAGGTCAGTCAAAATAATTTTACAAGATTCGTTGTCAAATCTAAGTTTTTGGGGCAGATTCTGGGTTGTGTTTGTGAGGTTAAAAACCATATCAAAACGTCTTTTTAATTGATGGGATCGCTACAGTAGCAATTTCATGATGTTTATGAGTTTCTAGAATTTTTGTAGAATTTTCCTAAGTGTTTAAATGTGTCTGATCAAGCTAAACATTTTGATAGTCGAATGAGATCCGAATTTGAGTACTTTGTGATGTTGAATTTTTATAAAATAGTTAGGCTCAATATTATTTTTTATAAAAAATCACAATAGTTTATAACCCATTGGAAAGGTAGGGAATGCAGTAGGAAATATCAATTTGATGATTTAGTATTTTATTTGTAGTCATGAAGTGAGTATAAAATTCTGCCGAAAAGCTAGAAAACTCGAATAAATGGATTAATGGTATTAGGATATAAGTAAGGTATGAGAAGTGTGGTAAAGGGGTTTATACTCATAATATAGACATAGTTCTCCATTAATTGATTGTTACATCGTCTTGGGCATTTAGCCTAATCACGTGTAACATGTGTTTATTTGTGTTTAGTTGATTGCGAGGAATTTGTAAAGTAGCTGTGCATCAGGTGAGTTTAATAATCCCATTTTTCTGTTTTTAAATTGGGATGGAAATGATGCAAATGTTTTGAAATGTTTCATTGCTGTGATTATGTGTTTTAAATTGAGTATGGACATTACATGACTATTATATGACTGTGTTACATGTTGGAATTGATTGGGATCGGATAAGTACGCCTACTCAGTGTTGGTTATGGTACCATGGTCTCGGATAGGTACGCCTACCCAGTGTGTGAATGTGTTGATTTGATTGCATGCTAGCATAGGGTCATGATAGTTCATTATTGTCCTGCCTTGTTTTGTTAATCATAGTGAAACGAGTATAATTGTGTGTCTAAAACCTATGACTCTCACCAACATATTTTTAACGTTTTAAGCATCATTTTCAAGTGAGCATCTTGAGGAAAGTGAAGTTAGGAAGCTTGTCTAGTGAGACCGTAGGCTTGCATGCGGACTTTATCTCCTAGTTTTCATATCGTACTTCATTTGGATTGATACTTTGAATGTTGATTGAATGTTTTAGGTTTTGGGATATTTTGTTTATGTCTTTGTATTGGAGTGACTCTTTTACCTCAATACAAGACCCCTTTTTCTTGTGTTAGGTATTGTCATGACACTTTGTGTCCATTTTGTTTTGTTTAATGCATTGTAGTTCTCTTTATTGTTGACACCATTGTGTTGTGATGATACCCATGACGTTACGCCTCGTGTTTCTGCCTTAGCGGGGTGTGACACATGAGACGTACTTCACTTGATACTTCTATGGACAGTTGCTGATGTGGAACACAATCTCCATCTTTTCAAACCATCTAGTCAGCACAACGACTCCTTCAGTTCCCTTAAAGATGAGTGGCTCACATTTTAAGAAATCCTTATAAGTGCACTCACGTGCAACGGGCATCAAACCTCCAACATTCATATCAGGATTCCCATTTCCATTTACTCCATCTAGTCCATTCCCATTATCATCTTTACCTTCATCTCCATTACCGTTTCCATTGCCATTCCCATTATCATCCTCGCGTTCATCTCCACTCTTCATTGTGGGTCCACGATTTATGTTCGCCTCGTAAGTTTCCAAGGCTTTCGCCAAACGTCGCTCGATTATTTCTTCGATCGCAGCAGGTGCCATTCCGATACGTGTAGCAATAGGCATTGCTCTATATCACAAAAATATACAGCACGGTGACATTTTGGACGAGATGAGATCACCATAAACGCTAGATAGAATCGATTAGGTTTATCGCACAGAGATAAAGAATCATAATGAGTTCACGATATGCCAAGACGCGGTAAATAGTAACACAATACGTAAAAGATAAACATAAAATAGCAATAGGTAAATAGATTTCAATACTGAAATAACAGTTAGGTACATCGATTTTTCCCCAAAGACGGTACGAATTCCTAACGATACTACTAATAGCTACTAGCTACTACACTACCGATTGATACATAAGTCATGATGGAACAAGCCTAAGGGGGATAACCCAAATGCCTCATAGAAAAAAGTCTTGAGCCTCCTGAAATCAGCTCGATCATAGTAGCGAGACACGCATATCTGCCTCAACTCCTCCTAAGTATATGACATATGACGTCGAAAACTATCAACTCACTCCCTCTCGACACACAACATCCCTCGTAGCCTCATGTTATCCCTCTATAACACCCCAATCCTATCTAACATACCGGCTCTCTGCTTACTAGCAGCCAACATCCTACGCCTCTACTCTCTCTAAGAACTCTTAATAACTGAAACCCTATCGACTCCAATCTCAATGGTACCTTTATCCCCAAACTCGGCCACCTCCTTGACCTCGTCCTTTGTCTCAGTCCCAATACCAACCACAACTCCAACATCTGCCTCGATCCCAATGCTAACCTCCAATGCCGCTACAGTCTTAGCAGCCACGGTACAGGAATCGATGTCTACCTGAACATTTGAATCAATGTTCGGCTCAGTGTATGCCTCATAACTCCCCTACGTACTCTCATCATAATCAGATGCGGTAACATCACCTCAAATCCTCTTACGAGGTGGTAGCAGGTCGGCACGCACGGGAGATAAAGCTCCTGGTACGGGTGCAGCTAACAGTACTGAAGCAGCAAGAGATCTACACCTCTTGCGAGATGGCCCTGCAGAAATATTAGTTGGTGCGACAAAAAAAGAATCTGTTAGAGAATGACCTGATGAAGAATCTGAAGAATAATCTGATGATGAATTTAATGAAGAGTCATCTGATGAGAAATGTTGTGATGAAGAATGATCCGGTTGATACCTCGATGCCAAACGACCTGATGGTAAAGCTCGAACTCTCTTCCTCGCGGTCAACATCTTACGCACCCCGTTAGGCTGGGTACGGTAAGGTTGACCAAGAGGAATCGGCTGACCTGGTAAAACGAGAATGGCTGGTCGGCGATGTAATCCGGGTGGTGAGGGTAGAATCTGACATACTACAGGTGGTAAATCATGAGTAGGTGATGATGGTGGTGATGAACGTGCTGCTACTCTGCTCCTCCACCGAGCAACAATAACCTCATACGGGTCCTATAATGGTGGTCTCTCAGAAGTATCATTGTCAGATGAATCAATGTACATAAATGGCGAAGTATGTGGTAAGGCGGGAACAACAGATGGAATAGTAGGTGTCTAAGTAGGAATCTAAGCTAGAATAGTGCCAAACAAAATGATTTGAGAGGGGGATGATCCCACACTCTCATCTGAAGAGTTCAAAGAGATCGAAATAACAGAAATGGCCATAACCCGCACAAGCAAAAGTTTATATATATCTATTTATATCAACCATGCGTGATGCAGGAAAAATGAATGAATGCGATGAAAAATACGATATAGCCAAATGGGGATACATTACGCAAAATAAGTAAGGCGATATGAAATTATTACTTACGTAATATAATATTATAATTATCATATACGTAAGGCAAAGATAGGAACATGTAAGGGCGCAGATAATTTATGTACGGATCACATACTGGTTATAGACCAGACCTAGTTATTCTACCTAGTTCTCTATAACCTGGCTCTGATACCAATCTGTCACACCCCCCAAACAGGGTCCAGTCGGAAAAGATAACCGCGGGCATTACTTGTCATGGATATCACAAACACAAGGTACAAGAACGACCTCTAAAGGGTACGTTTAAAAGTCATACTTGTTACATTAATAAAAATAGATAGTTTTACATTCAAACCAAAAGAAGTTTTAAAGATTGCGGAAGCGAAATAAAAGTTTGATAAATTAATAACAAGCATGATTAATAGAAGTCTTGGAAATGGTAGACACATATGGCAATTTGACTTCAAGTAGCACCTTGAGCGAATATCCAACCTAAACACCTGAAAACATTGCTTAAAACATCAACGAAAGTTGGTGAATTCATATGTTTAAATTGAAAATTAATAGTGTTGACCACAAGTTATAAAACGTATGTGACTATTATAACAGATACAATATCACATAAAAAGAGTGTTTACGCTGCACTACGCTCATGATACCGAGGCTCAATAAGTATGTAACATATAATCATGGCAGTTGAAACTTGCCCTAACAGGTGTCCAAACTAAAGATCAACAAACGAAATTCGACATGACATACATCCGTTTGTTCGGTCCCTCCGATACATGTAATCGCTACTTACCCAGATGGGGGTTATTAGCCCCAATAGATCTATTTATTCATTCGCGCTCACTCAACCAGTATGGTCGATCAAGAGATTAACGGTTCACAATAGTTGTAACCTTTGCGCTTTTTGTGTTCTGAATATTTCATTAATAGTCCTTTGACTATTTGACTTTTGTCAGTTTATTCAGATTTTGTACCGTGTTGACGGTGGTGATTTTATGAGATACGTGATGATTTGAGGTTTATTGTAATTAATAATCCTTTTTGAAAGATATTATTGTGTTATGTGTATTCCAGGTGGTTTGACCTGTGAATTTTAAGAAATGCCAAAAAAACGAGTCCGACACGTCCGTTAATGTCCAAATTGAATTTTAAAGGGTTTAAAGTGTAAATATGGCAAGTGAAAACTCTAAGTTAATGGAAAAGTATTTTTAAGGTGAATAAAAATGCTTTTTAACTTTGGGGTAAATGCTACGGTTGAGTTTTACGAGCTTTTAAGTGATTTCGACACGAGAAGAAAGGCCCGAGACTCCCTTGGATCCCATGGCCGTTTATGGTTAGAAAGGGAGACAAGGGGGCTAAATTTTAGCTCCTTTGTCTAAGAGATGTACACATATATGCTTCCACTATAATTATTTCCATCATAATCCATTTCATTTACAAAAAAATAAAAACACACACTTCTCTTGTGTGTGTATATTTCGTTCGCCACCTACAACACACACACACACTCATAATTTTTGAATTTTGATCAAGAAAACATGAAGACATAAATATTTGGGGTTGATTCTAGTGTTTGGTTATTCATTTAAACAATGTTTGGGTTGTCCGGTTCGTGTCGAAATCTACAAATTTGAAGATTTTCTTGTAAGTTTTCAAATTTAAATTTTGTTTGTCCTTTTGGGTTTATTTTGATGCATAGATGTTAGTTGTACAAGTTGATCGTTGTGAAAATTGATTTTTGGAAGCGAAACGAAAGAAAAGGGTGTGTTTGGTTCGTGTAATAAAAGAAAGAAAAAGAGGGTTTTTGTAGTTTTGATGTTGTGGTCGTGATGGTTGAATAATATATGATGCTAGAATGCTTATTTTTTATAGTAGCTTGTATGGCTTATTCGGGCTTATTTTTAAGCTATTTCTTGGCTTATTTGGGCTTAAAGGCCACGTGTAAATTCCCAAAGTCACTAGGAAAGTGATTTTGATTATTTTTGTGTTATGGCATATGTTGTGGACTATTTTTGAGGCTTATGGTAGTAACCAAAAGCGATACGTAGCTTATTAGCTTATTTTAAAGCTTAATATACGTATTTTGGAGTTTATAGACTCACGGCCCAATAAGTCTATTTGAGCTGCGGCTTAACGGGAGGGCTTATTGTGGTCCGGATTATTTCTACATATAAGTATATACTTATATATGTAAATGGACCTTGGTTTTGGACTTAAATAGTATTTTGGACTTATAAATGTCCTAATGGACCCTTGTTGGGCCTTGAGGCCCAATAAGCGATATTTGGTCATTTTGAGAGTTTTGGTGGACTTTTTGAAAGCGAAATGTATTTACGAAGTGATATTGATCGTTATTTTGGGGAAAACGTTTTGGTGAACGTTAAAGTTTGAGATTTTGGAATTTTGTCGAAAAGTGTCGAATTGTGAAAAGTGTTTGGAAATTAAGGTTTGAAACCTTGGAAAACGTTGTAAACACGTACGGGTCATGTCGAAATTTCGTAAAAAATTTTTACTTAGCAATTATTCTTAAAAATGATTTTTGATTTTTAATAATAAATATTATTTTATTATTTAATTTAATTAATTAATTAATTAAAAGACGAAAAAATATAATTTTTCTCAAAACTTTCCTTAGGTGTTTGTTGTGATTAAAAGTGTCGTTTTTAATCAAGGAATGATTATTTTAAAGTGATTAAGGTGTACCAAATGGATTTGTCGAGATATATTTATAATTAATAATTATAAATATATTTTATATTACTTATCTATTTACGCTAAATAGTATAAGTATGTATTATCGAAGAATGAGATTGATATGATTGTGAAGATAAGTCGTCAACCATCACACCACTAAAAACTATTTTGAGTACTTGTACAACGCGTCTAAACTCTATGCATCAAACGTGAAGATTGTTTTGGAACTGATTGATTAAAATAAGACATTAACTGGACTAGGTCGTGTGCGGGCGTCGTTGCATTTGCTTGTGTAGTAGAAGTTGGTTACTAAAGGCTTGCTTAAGGTAAGTTCTCGTAGCCTCACTTTTTACTATTTTTCTGTTGGAGGAAAATGATACTCAAATGTGTTTTGAAATGTTTTGAATTGATCTGTGCGAAATGTGGTTTTGTTTTTGGGACAAGATATGTGCTTATGACTGTTATGTGAATTTTATGTGTTGATTTACTTGCATGTACTATGTTTGGCATGCAAGGTTCTGTGTGGTACTTGTATGTACTGTGTTTGGCATACAAGGTTTTGTATGGTACTTGCATGTACTGTGTTTGGCATGCAAGGTTCTGTGTGGTACGCCCTAATATAGTGCTTCAGCTGGTAGGCCCTTTAGGTGCGTTAGTGATTGGGAGTTGCGACTCCGAATTTATTATTGGATGTTGAGATATGACTAGTGGGGATGCTATGTCTTGGATTGTTAGCATATATTCACTGTCATATAGCACTATTGTCCACTGTTGAAATATTGGCACAGCTTTTGTGTTTAAGGTCAAACCTACGAGCTCACCAACATTATTGTTGACGTTTTCGAGTATCATTTTTAGGTGTGTCAAAAATCAAAGGTATGTGATTGATATTGGAAGAGAAAAGATGTAACCCAAAGGGACTGGGTAGAGATGGACGTGTTTTGAATTATGCAAATTTATTAAACTTGTAAAGTTTTTCTAAACTTCAGTTTTATGAATGTAAATCATAAAGAGTATGATCTTGTATATGTGCGGACTGAACTGGGATCGTCGCATCCCGCGTTTCCGCCATTGACGGGGTGTGACAAATTGGTATCAGAGCCAAGGTTATAGAGAATGCCGGTTTTTATAAAATAAAAAGCGCAACTATAACCAAAAAGTGAAGTCTATTTTAAGTAAAAACCTTGAACATGGCGAAAGTTGAATAACCCGAGCAGTTCATGGTATTATTTCTAAATTACGCATAACCTGATCAACTATGCTTAATTCAGGAAAGACTATGAAATGATGGGGTTAGTTTTCTAAAGCTATGTTAAGGGGAGGGAAGGGAAGTGTGAATAGTGTGACCACTTGAAAATGATAGGATGTAAAGTGATAAGAACACTTGCGAGTGTTGAGATATGAGAATGCTTGCGAGCATTGGAGTTGATTGATTTGTGATATATGTGTCGCCCTTAGTTGCGAGCATTATAGTTGATTGATTTGTGATATCCGTGTCGCCCTTAGTTGCGAGCATTGGAATTGATTGATTTGTGATATCCGTGTCGCCCTTAGTTGCATGCATTGGATTGTTAGATGATTTGTGGTATCTATGTAGCCTTAGTTGCGTACATAGGATTGATAGTTGATTGATGGTTCCATGATGCCTTGGTTGTGCATGCATTGGATTGATGGTTGATTTGTGTGTGCCATGCGGCTATAGTAGTGCGAGCCTTAACTGAATAGGTTCGATTTTGGTTTTCCATGTTGCCTTAGTTGCGCAAGCATTGGACGGAAGGATTGGCTTGTAGTTGCCCTATTACCTTAAATAGGTTGCATGTTGCCTTGAGAGTTTAGTAGAATTATCGCGGGTAGCGATGACGATTGATTATGTGTTTTAAGGTGATGTTATGAGTTATGGTATTTTGGATGTGCATGTTTAGGATTGAACGTTGCTTGGTGATTGATTTTGTTCGTATGTTTTCGGTATATTGTTATATATATATATATATATATATATATATATATAAGGTTATATATATATATATATATATATATATTATATTATATATTTATACGGTTAGAACATATAGTTTTCTGTGTTATGATGATTTGTATATGTAAGCAGAGTTATGCTGTTAATTTGAGTATTAATATCTTATAGGAGTTTCTTGGATCTTTGGATAGTAGGAATCGTCATGTTGAGATCTTTATCGGTAATACTTGGCTGACATGCTTGCCTTGCAACGCTCTATATGTCGCCATTGATACTCGTATTTTACTATTGCTTATATCAAAGCAAGCCTATACTTCGGATTTCTATTTCGGACGTGTTCCAACATTGAGTTGTCGGATGACCAACGTCAAAAGTTTGAATATTTTGGGTTATTGTGGTAATAAAATATTTTGTTAAAGAGCTTGTTAAGGGGTTATTTTAAAGTTTTGCTTATAAGCTAGGTTATAGCTTATTTGGTTTGGTTTGGTTTCGGTATGGGCTCGGCCCAACCGAGTGGTTGTTTGGTTCGGTTTTAGTTCGACAAGAGAAATGGGCCCAGCCCATTTGGTTTGGCTTATCAAATAAGCTCTCATACGAGCTTATCATGGTGGTTTGATTTTCGACTTATGGTGTAATGGTTTGCAGCTTATTCGGTGTTTGACTTTTTTATTTCGGCTTAATAGCCTTCGGATTTATATTTGGTTCCGAACTCATATTGAGTCTCGGCTTATTTTGATTGGGCTTATATAAGCTTATAGCTTATTTTTACTTCGGCTTATATTTAACTTATGATGATTCGGCTTATAATCATATTATAATATTTGGCTTATTGCTTATTTTGGATTCGGCTTAGTGAACCGCGGCTTGTTTTGGGTCAGCATAATGGGCTTAAGGCCTATTGGACCTTGGCTTATAATTTAGGCTTGTAGAAATTATTATGAGTATTATACTATGTATATAACTAGCTTATATATATATATATATATATATATCTATATATATATATATATATATATATATATATATATATATATATATATATATATATATATATATATATATATATATCTATATATATATATATATATATATATATATATGAGTCTTCCCGCCTACCTAACGTTGCCCATGTTCTCCCTCGTATGGATAACGCCGCCAAGGGTTATGACCCTAAGTGCTGGTCGGCCTGCTGCTGAATCACTAAGAGGGGGAACGGGTGAACGGGTTGGTAGAGGTGGAAGGGGTAGAAGACCTAGGGAAGGTAATGATGAGCGTGTTGATGAATTGAATGGTTAAGGAAATGACCAGGGTTTGGGAGCTAATGAGGGTGTAGAGGGAGTAAATGGGAATGTAGAGGGAGCCAATAGAGGTGCACCCGACTTCTCAAAGATCATTGCCCAGCAATTGCAGAACCTCTTACCCGCCATGTTGGCTCAAGTTAGTAACCAAGGGAATGTTAGAAATCAGAATGGTAATGTGATTAATGAGAACGCTCAGGAGAACGTTGAGAATGTATTGGTAAATAACAACCAAGTAGGTTGTTCGTATAAGGATTCCTTAGCTGTAACCTTAAGGAATATGATAAAAAGGTAAAGTACACTGCTAGTTCATTTGTTGGCAAGGCGTTAACGGGGGAACTCTCAGATCCATACGCGAAGCCGAGAGATTGTTATAGGTATGTCATGGGATGACTTTAAGGTGTTTATAAGGAAAGAGTTTTGTTCTAGAAATGAGATGCAGAAATTAGAAACTAAGTTGTGAAAGCACGCCATGGTCAGGGCTGGCCATGTTGCGTATACTAACAAATTCCATAAGATTAATGGATTAGTTTGAGACTTGTAGTAGGAGAGTGGTAATGTGAGATTGATGAATTTTGTAAAAAATTGGTGTGAGTTTTGGTTAGGACTTTTGTACGTCACAAATGAGTAGTTTAGAACTCTTCTAAGATAGCTAAGTCGCTTACTGTCTTGATTCAAAAAAGTAAGACTTTTGATTGGGGTGAGGAACAGGAATTAGCATTTCAAACTTTGAAGGATAGGTTGTGTAACGCGCCTGCTCTAGCTCTCCCCGATGGACCAGAGGATTTTGTAGTGTATTGTGATGCGTCCAGAATAAGACTAGGCTATGTATTAATGCAAAGAGGTAAGGTGATAACCTATGCGTCTAGGCAGTTGAAAATGCATGAGAATAGTTATATGACCAATGATTTGGAATTGGGTGCGGTTATGTTTGCACTTAAGATCTGGAGACATTATCTTTATAGGACAAAGAGGGTCATCTATACGGAACATAAGAGTCTTCATCATATCTTTAGTCAGAAAGAGTTGAATATGCGACAGCGTCGCTGGATAGAGTTGGTTAGTGATTATGACTATGAAATTCGCTACCATCCTGGTAAGGTGAATGTAGTGGCTGATGCCCTAAGTAGGAAAGAAAGAGTAAAGCCTAAGAGAATCATAGCCATGAATATAATCCTTCAGTCGAGTATCAAGGATAGGATACTAACGGCTCAAAAGGAAGTTGAGGATGAGTCTGCAGGATTACAAAAAGGTTTAGATGAGATGATTGAACTTAAGAATGATGGAGCGTTATATTACCTGGATCGAATATGGGTGCCTTTGAAGGGTGATGTGAGAACCCTGATAATGGATGAAGCCCATAAGTCAAAGTACTCCGTACACCCAAGAGCTGATAAGATGTATTATGATTTGAGAGATAGTTATTGGTGGCCTAGAATGAAAAAGGATATAGCTGAGTATGTTAGTAGGTGTTTGACTTGTTTGAAGGTTAAGGCTGAGCATCAAAGGCCATCTGGCTTGCTCCAGCAACCTAGGATTTCCATATGGAAATGGGAAGGGATAGCTATGGATTTTGTGACTAAGTTTCCTAGGATTAGTAGTGGGCATGACACAATCTGGGTCATTGTGGACCGGTTGACTAAGTCTGCTCATTTTCTACCTATGCGTGAGGATTATAAGATGGAAAGGTTGGCTAGATTGTATTTGAATGAGATAGTTGCTAGACATGGTGTGCCGAGCTCGATTATATCAGATCGTGATAGTCGTTTCACATCAAGGTTTTGGCAGTCAATGCAAGAGGTATTAGGAACTCGCTTAGATATGAGTATGACTTATCACCCTCAGACTGATGGTCAGAGTGAGCTTACTATTCAGACTTTGGAAGACATGCTTAGAGCGTGTGTCCTAGACTTCGGAGAAAGTTGGGATGTTTATCTTCCTTTGGTTGAGTTTTCGTATAAAAATAGTTATCATTCTAGTGTGAGATGTGCGTCGTTTGAGGCATCGTATGGTAGGAAGTGTCGTTCCCCGATTATGTGGGCTGAGGTTAGAGAAGGTTAGTTGATAGGGCCTGAGTTAGTACAAGAGACTACTGAGAAGATCTCGCAGATTAAGGATAGACTAAAGGCTGCGCGTGATCATCAAAAAATTTATGCGGATAAGAGGAGGAAGCCTCTAGAATTTAGTGTAGGTGACTATGTCTTGCTCAAAGTGTCGCCTTGGAAAGGTGTGGTACGCTTTGGGAAGAAAGGGAAGTTAGCACCTAGGTTCGTTCGACCATTTGAGATTATTGAGAAAGTAGGCCCTGTGTCCTATCGGTTAGATTTGCCTGAGGAGTTGAATGGTGTTCATGACACGTTCCATGTGTCAAACCTTAAGAAGTGCTTGGCTGATCCAACACAGAAAGTGCCTTTGGATGAGATCCAAGTTGATGCTAAGTTGAATTTTGTGGAAGAGCATGTAGAAATTTTGGAAAGAGAGTTTAAGAAGTTGAAGCGTAGTAGGATTGCCATCTTCATGGTCTGGTGGAATTCGAAACGTAGTCCTGAATTCACGTGGGAACGTGAAGATCAGATGAAATTGAAGTATCCGCAATTGTTTAGTGATGTTAGTAGTTGAATTTTGGGGACAAAATTCTTTTAAGGGGGGTAGAATGTAACCTCTGCCCTTTTGTGTTCTGAATATTTCATTAATAGTCCTTTGACTATTTGACTTTTGTCAGTTTACTCAGATTTTGTACCATGTTGACGGTGGTGATTTTATGAGATATGTGATGATTTAAGGTTTATTGTGATTAATAATCCTTTTTGAAAGGTATTATTGTGTTATGTGTATTCCGGGTGGTTTGACCCGTGAATTTTGAGAAATGCCAAAAAAAGAGTCTGACGCGTCTGTTAATGTCCAAATTTAATTTTGAAGGGTTTAAAGTGTAAATATGGCAAGTGAATACTCTAAGTTAATAGAAAATTATTTTTAAGGTGAATAAAAAAGCTTTTTAACTTTGGGGCAAATATTACGGTTGAGTTTTACGAGTTTTTAAGTGATTTTGACTCGAAAAGAAAGGCCCGGGACTCCCTTGGATCCCATGGCCGGTTATGGTTAGAAAAGGGAGATTAAGGGGGCTAAAATTTTTAGCTCATTTGTTTAAGAGATGTACAATAGATGACTTCCACTAGAATTATTTTCATCATAATCCATTCCATTTACAAAAAATAAAAAACTCACACTTCTCTTGTGTGTTCTATAGTTCTTCCGCCACCTACAACACACACACTCATGATTTTGAATTTTGGATCGAGAAAACATAAAGACATAAATATTTGAGATTGATTCTAGTGTTTGGTTATTCATTTAAACAACGTTTGTGTTGTCGGTTCTCTTTTTTGTATTTGTGTTTGCAGTTTTTTTTTCATTTCTTCTTTTGTTTTTTTTTTTTTATAATTTTTTTTGTGTGTCGAAAATCTACAAATTTAAAGATTTTCTTGTAAGTTTTAAAAATTTAAATTTGTTTGTCCTTTTGGGTTTATTTTGATACATAGATGTTAGTTGTATGAAGTTGATCGTCGTGAAAATCGATTTTTGGAAGCGAAATGAATTAAAAGGTGCGTTTGGTCGTGAATAGTGAAAAAGAAAATAAGGGTTTTTGTAGTTTTGATGTTGTGGTCGTGATGGTTGAATAATATATGATGCTAGAATGCTTATTTTTGATAAGTTGCTTGTATAGCTTATCCGGGCTTATTTTTAAGCTATTTCTTGGCTTATTTGGGCTTAAAGGCCACGTGTAAATTCCCAAAGTCACTAGGAAAGTAATTTTGATTATTTTTATGTTATGGCATATGTTGTGGACTATTTTTGAGGCTTATGGTAGAACAAAAGCGATACGTAGCTTATTAGCTTATTTTAAAGCTTAATATACGTATTTTGGAGTTTATGTTTCTTTCAATCAAAAAGTTCTTTAATGTTTAATCTTTTGTGCTATTGATCTTGTGATTAATCTATGGAATGATCTAGGGATCCTACAATTGGTGGCCATGTATGAAGAAGGATATAGCTACATATGTTAGTGATTGTCTGACTTGTTCAAATGTGAAGGCTGAAACATCAAAGACCTTCGGGTTTGTTTCAACAGCACGAGATACCTGAGTGGAAATGGGATAGAAACACCATGGATTTTATCACTAAGTTACCGAGGTCAAGTAGTGGGCATGATATAATTTAGGTAATAATCGATAGACTGACTAAGTCAACCTATTTTCTAGCTATACGAAAAGATTATAAGAGAGAAGTTGGCAAGGATTTATATTGATGAGATAGTATAAGGCATGGAGTTCCGGTGTCAATCATCTCAGATTGTGATGGAAGATCTACATCGCGGTTTTTGCAGACGTTGCAAAAACGTTAGGAACACGACTAGATATGAGTACGGCTTATCATCCTCAAACGGATGGACAAAGTGAGCAGACCATTCAGACTTTAGAAGATATGTTAAGAGCGTGTGGGATTGAGTTTGGTAGTAGTTGGGATACTCATTTACCTTTAGCTGAGTTTTCCTAAAACCATATCACTCGAGTATACGATGTGCTCCATTTGAGGCATTGTATAGAATGAGATGTAGGTCGCCTGTTCTTTGGGCTATAATTGGAGAAAGTTGGTTGATTGGACCAGAGTTGGTACAAGAGACAACTGATAAGGGTGGTATTTATTAAGGAATGGCTTAAAGCGGCTAGAGATCGCCAAAAGAGTTATGCCGATAATAGAAGGAAGCCTTTGGAATTTGAAGTTGGTGATTAAGTATTGCTGAAAGTGTCACCTTGGAAAGGTGTAGTGCATTTCGGGAAGAAAGTAAAGTTATGTTAGGATTATGAAAAGTGTCGATTATGTGGTTTTATTATTAGACTTTATTTTGTTTAGTTTAATATAGCTTGTAATAAGGTTTATTATGCTTTAAGAAAAGGAATTGCATTAATATCCAAAGTCTAGGGGACTAGTATTGTAAAATTTAGAAAAATAAAGAAGGGAAGCCTTCCCTCCCATTTGCCTATAAATAGCATCTTAATCTTCCATTAGAGGGTGATTTGCTACTTGTAAACAACTTTCATTTCCCTCTAAAATAAGATTTGAATTTTTCCCTCCCTTTTATATCATTTCTCTAAGCTTGCATGTTAGTATATGATTTGATTCCAAGATTTATGTGACCAACAAGTGGTATTATAATAGCCAATAGGAGAGTAGTGTGTTCGATTCTGATTTATGTCGTGTGTGTGGACGACCGGAATCAAGAATTGGTGGTTTCCGAATTCGGTAAGTAATATGAGGGTTTTTCGAGATTTGAATTTGGCTGTGATTTTCGAAGACATTGGACTGTTATTGTGCTCTAGAACTGTTCATTTCATTCTCGGACGCGTTGGTGGTGTGGATGTTGACTGTTTGGTAGAAGCTTCGCATTCTCGGCCAGAATGATTTTGCGTATTAGGTACATTTTTACTTTGTTAATATTGAGAAATTTCAGTATTGAAAAAAAATCAGTGTTGTAATAGATAATATTCGATCGTTTGGTTCTATCAAAGTCGTTTATTAGGGAATTTGGTATTAAACTAGGTATTGTCGAAATTGTTAAGATTCTCTAATTCGGTTTACATCGAATTTGTGATATAGGAATTTTACTAAGTCAAAATCAGTAGTAATAAGCTTTACAAGTCAGTTTACACTTTCATTTCAGGTTTTAGCGAGTTTTGAAGTCGTTAAATATTCGATTGCATCGAGATTGATTAAAAACTCCGGTAATCAAATTCTGTTTCGATCGATTTTGGTTTTTAGTACATTTGGATTATCTAATCAAATAAAATTCTAGGTTTTTGAATGTGTGGTTATTAATAATTCATAATTGTTATGATTTTATCAATTTAGACCTACGACGTTAGTTAGTGAAATAGTGTTACGAGTTTGAGTAGTTTGTGATTTACCGAGTTTAGTATTTGAGGATTTCCGAGGTTTGACAGGGTACTATTTGAGAAGAGTATTCGTTTTCCAGATTAACGTGTTACCGTATTTGAATTATGTTACCGAGTTAGGATAATTAATCTCACAGATCATCACTCATATTTGTCTAAAAAGATCCAATCATTTGAATCTTTAAGCATGTCGACATCCAAACATACCAACAATCCCTTGGCTGAAGCCGGTTCTTGAGACTAGGCCACACTACCATGGGCGAGAGCGAGTAGATTCAATCGATTTCTTATCGCAAGAGGGAATACCGGAAGTGGCTTCTGAACAGCACTAGAATATGGCCCTTATGTGTTTTGGACCATCACACCTACAGGTTTACAATTACCAAGGTTACAAGTGTTAGACGATCTTGAGGGAGATGACTTATTTGTTACTTGATCGCAGAAATAATGAGGTAATCACGGAATATGATTCTGATGTCTATTCCTAATGAGATTTACATTTCTGTGGATTCTTGTAAGACTGGCCAAGGAATGTTAGGATCATGCTTGAAAGTTTGATGATGGGGAACTATACAAAAACCAAGTTGACGGTGGGAGACGCCGATTTTACCAATGAGTTTGTTCATTTGTTGCTGACCTAGGAGAGTCACTTAGTTTCAGTTACAATCGTTTTACTCAGTTAATGAATGATTTTGGAACGAACACATGAGTTTCCAAACTGTTTCAATTAACACTAAATTTCTGAATAGTTTGCAACCAGGGAAATGGTTGGGTGAAATATGTGACTCAAGGTCGTTTGGCTAAGAAATTGACAGTTGATTCGTTTGAGGATCTGTTTTTATTATCTTTCGCAATTTGAGAAATTGGTTAATGCTCTCAAGGTCAAAGAAGTTGGAAAACGTCTCTTGATTTCCTTGGGCTTAGTAGCACACACGGGTTTTTCTGTTAGAAACAACTCTTTTATTATGTGACACATCTTATCTGTAGTTGATTATGATGAAGAGATTGAGCCGATGATGTGTTTACAACCATTCTGAAGATCCCTTGCTCTGCTATGTTGTTACTTTGCCAAATCCATTACTCAAATAATTCTCTAATCCAACAAACTATCGTCTTTGTTGCTTCGTCTTCATACCGTGAAATCAAGCAGTCGTTCAAGGTGACAGGGGAAGATTCCAAAAGCAGAAATTCTTGGTAATGTTCGGAAGAAATAATCGAAGAGAAGATTATGATCAAGGAGGAAGAGCTTATGTTCAAGGAGAAGTTGTTGAGGGAATGAATGCTACAAATGAGACTGCAAATGTTCAAAGGATTGTTCGAACTCCGACTCCAGGCAATACTTCAACGGGTCAATGCTATAACTGCGGTGGAAAAGGACATTATGCTAGGAATTGTCCCAAGCCAAGGGTTCGTGATTCGAAGTATTTCATGGAGCAAATGTTGTTGGCAAAACAGGATGAAGCCGGTGTAATTCTTACTGATGAGCAGAATGATTTTCTCTTTGCTGATGCTTCAAGGATGGAAGAAATTGAAGAACTTAGTGCAAACATATGCTTAATGGCCAGAATTCAACCAGCTGATCAAAATTCTGATGATGAGCCAAGCTATGAGTCTGCATTTGTAAGTGAGGTACAATCTTCATCCATCAATGAGAATGATGAACAAGCGTATCCAACTCATACTAAAATTATTAACAGTACCATTGATGATGATCAAATTAATAGCAATATTCAATTTGATTCTGTCAAAGGAAATGTTAATAGTGGCAGTGTTGAAAAAGATACACATGTTTATGATCTGTGTGCATTAGAAACACTTGCTAGGAATGCATATGATGAAGCTGCAAAACAACAAAGATTTGCTCAGAAGGTCCAACAACAAAATGAGACTTTGACCAGTCAGATTGAGATGTATAAGGAAAGGAATCGGGTTTTGGAAAACATAACCAAGGATAACAATTATCTAAAAGAATTTCTTGAAGCTGATGAAAAGGCAAAACGTTTTCAAAAACAAGCTGACTCTTAATTGTATCGTGATCGAGAAATTATTCGAAATCTTGAAAAACAACAAGATGAGTTGAGTCAAGAGGTCAAACATTTCAAACAGAAAAATGAGGAATTACAACAATCACAGTTAATTTTAAAAAGAAAAATGAGTAAAAACGAGGATAAGTATCATGATACTATTCTTGATCTTGAGGAAAAACTGAAAAAGAATGTTGACATGTTTTTGAAAATTGGTAATTCTTTACAAGCAATGTTTATGCTCGGTCCAAAACCACTGTCTGTTTATGATCAACAATTAAAACATGGTTTGGGGTATCCGAATCCTTATACACTCAGACAAGCAATTTCAGAGTGTCCAAAGTTATATGTTGCATCAAGGACGGGTAATATAGAAATTCCTTTGAATGTTAGAGATTCTGAGGAAACTCTAGAGGAGGCTTTCAAAAGTCAACAGAAAATGAATGCAAAAATGAATAATCCAATTGCTGTTGCGAATAAACAAAATTGTTGGACAATTGATTACAAACAATTAAATGCGCTTTATAATGATTTTGTTCCTCAAAAAGAATCATTTGTTGAACAAACATGCCCTTCATCTCCTTATACTCCCTTTGTTAAGATTCTGGAAACAAAAACAATGCCAAGTGAGTTACCTTTGATCAATGGGTTATTAAATATACAAGTTGGGTTTGAAAAACTGTTTTTGTTGATAAAACAGAACAGTAAAAGGGCAAGTATGTTTTATACATCACAGGAAGAGATAGCTCTTAATGCTTTTTGTCGAGATCAGGTTAAACCACTTCTTAATGAATTACTGGATCACTTTGATGGCTTTCAGAATCTATTTCAAAGGGATATAAAAGAAATGAAAGATGCGTTTGAGCAAAATGATGTTTATCTTGATGAGATTGAAAGGCAAAATGATTTGTTGAAAGATCAACTTTTGGAAGTATCACTCAAACATGATATTGAGCTATGTGTGTTGTTAAATCATGAATGTGTTGATAAGTCCTTACATGATGAACTTGAACAAGTCAAAAAGAAATCTTTAGAGATTCAAGAGGGTTTGAAAGCAAGAATAAAAATTCTTGAGAAAGCTGTTCAAAGATGTGAAAAACAAAGTGTTGATTTTGAGTTAAAATTGCAACATGAAAAAGAAAAACAAAAATGGGATTTTTCGAAGAATAAAAACTCAAAACCTCTTGATTTCTCTTGGATTTCTAGAATACAAAAACTTGAGGATGAGAATGTGTCTTTGGATTTTAAAGTACAATCTTTGATAAAAGAACGAGATAATGCCAAAATGGAATACAAAAAGCTTTTCGATTCAATCAAAAAGACACCTCAAACTCAAAAGGAAATGGATGAGTTAATTGCTCATGTCTTTGAGAAAACTTATGCATATGATCTGAGTTGAAAGCTAGAATGAAAAATGGTGAAAATGGTAAGTCTGTGAATACTAAGTTTGACAAGACACATGGTTCTCAATCTTTTCTTTGTGTCACACCTTTAAATAAAAATGCTTTTCAAAAGCAAACGGTTGTTTTAAAAACAAAAGAAAATCATGTTGAGTCAAAACCAGTCACTTTACAGACTTCACATACCAAATAAACAGGGACACATCAAAACACAAATGTCATTAGCCCTGGAATGTACAGAGTTGTCACACAACAAGAATCACAAACAAACAAGTCTAAGAATGTGTTATCTTCTACAGGAATGAATGCTACATCAAGTGTTAAAAGACCAAAGAATAGAGATTCACATGTCAAGACCAGTATCTTAGATGTCTCTAAGAATGAAGCAAAGAAAGAAGCAATTTATGTTAGGAAAAATAAGCAAACAGATAATACATTTGCTAATGTTGTGTCTAACAAGGAGAATGTAATTAATCTTGTTGTTGCAAACGCTTCTAAAGCGAAAACTTTGTTATATGTGTCTTGTATGCAAAGTGTGCTTATTCCTTGTCATGATAAATGTGTTGCTAAGCATAAATTGAATGTGCGTTCAAATGCTTATAGAACCTTCTCTGTTAATTCTAGGATACCAAAATCTTCTGAAACTACTTTTATAGCTCCTAAGACTAGGTTTTCTAAGAAGGCAACACAATCTAAGACTTTATATTCTACTTCTGTAGCTTCCAAATCTAAGATTGATGAAGCAAGTGGATCAAAAGCTAGAGATAAGGTTTCTAGTGCGTTTAAAAAAAAGAAAAGAAACATGCGTGATAAACCATTAAGTCCATTCATACTAAACAAGATTTA
>BQNB010007054.1:24293-94997 GCA_026074375.1 Tanacetum coccineum
GTTTTAATTACACGTTGTTTGATCCATTTTAAGATCAAGTTGTTAAAGTCAAACTTTGGTCAATGGGTAAATTCCATGGTCAAGTGGTCAATAACTTAGCTAAACTTGTCAAATTTAGTCAAATCGGTTTACTTTTTGGCCAAATCGCGTGATCAAAGTGATCAAATCATAGGATTTGATTGATTAAATTGCAAAAACAAATTGTGTCAAACCAATGGAATTGGATGGACAAATCGCTGGCCAAAGTTAATCAAACTGCGGGGCAGTTTAGGTCAAATCACGAGGACAGTTTATGTCAAACCACAAGTCAGAGGTGATCAAACCGCTGGTCAATCATGTTCAAATCGCGAGATAGTTTCAGTCAAATCGTTAGGTGAGCTTGGTCAAACCATCTGGTTTATAGGATCAAATAGCCTGATGAGTGATCTCAAACCGCTGGGTTAACCTAGTCAAATCGTTGGTAAGGTGGATCAAACCGCGGGATGACTTGGATCAAACCGCGGGATT
The DNA here is from genome assembly GCA_026074375.1 of Tanacetum coccineum. Classification (NCBI taxonomy): domain Eukaryota; kingdom Viridiplantae; phylum Streptophyta; class Magnoliopsida; order Asterales; family Asteraceae; genus Tanacetum; species Tanacetum coccineum. The sequence continues at coordinate 24,801 of BQNB010007054.1, forward strand.
ATCTAAATCAAATCACTAGGTTATCCCTGCCAAACAGCTTGACCTACACAGTTAAATCGCTGGGTTTTAAACACAAACTTTTCTAAGTTTTTAACACCCAAAACACATTCAGCATACAAATAAACCATGGCAAACACAAAAATCAACAACAATATTTCATTACACGCAAAACCAAACACTTACTAAGCCTAAACCGCAACATAAGGGATCCTTTCACTTTGTTTCAAGTTAACCTACTTTAAGAGTGAACCAAAAGTGCACTCTAAGAGACCTTAAGGTATAAAAAATCCATTAGCACAAAACCATCAACCTTACATCCCTTTAATCAAATCGCGACATAAAATACCTCAAAACCTTCAAGTCCTAAGGTTTGTGATTCAAGGCATTAAAGGAGTGTTCCTAAGGCATTAGGAGACTACTCTTAGCCTTTAGAGCACAAACCTATAAACACAATCTTACTCTTCAAGATTTTTGCACCAAACCGCCCCTAAAATCAATCCTATCAAGCAAATGTGTTTGATTCAAGCTAAACTAGATTATCCCTAGTGCAAGGACAATATAAAGATCAAAATCCCTAAGGTTAATCAACCTCAAACACACTTTTAATTTCTATGAACCCTAGATCGATTTTAAGCTTTTTCGAGTGATTAATGACGAATAAATCTAATTCTCTTGAACCCTAACATGCTTGGATAATTAGGAAACTATTTATAGTATTACGTTTGATTAGAAAAATACTTGAAAATTTTTGAGAGAGAGAGAGATGAGTGGTTTGAGAGAGGGAAAAGGATTTTGGTGTTTTTGAAATGAAATAAACAAATCGCCCCCTTTCCTTGTTATCTTTTGAAGTTTTGGTTTTGGCACAAACAACCCCTAAAGTCTCCTGTGTTTTGCATATAACTATGGGTAAGTGGTAAACTTGGTCCTTGTGATTTATTAGCCTAAAACTACTTAGCCACAAATTGCAAATAAGTCACTAAAAATATAACAACGACATCTAAAGCCCTTAAAGTTAATAAATTAACTCCCCTTCAAACAGTGATACGTCATTATCACAAAACTTTATCTCTTTATTCTGTGATTTATTTTGAAAGATCATTTTAAAATATTATTTGTTAGCACTTTCTCCCCCTCGAATAATGACCCTTTTCCTATTTAAATAGTTGTAGTCATTGTTTAAGTGGTTAAATTATCTTTTAAAATCTTTTTGTGATTATTGAAAACACTGATTCTTTTTGAAAGACAACATTTTTCACCTTATAAAATAAGATTTCTCTTATATTGAAAAATAAATGCACTGACACGCACACTTATTTTATGATACAGCCAGGGTTGTGTAGCAAAGGATACACAAACCTTTGTATGAGCATGAAGTTGCTCATACTCGAGAAAAATGAATTTCCCATTGAGAGGTCAAGTTATCTTTTTGACGATATACTTACCTTTAATATGATGACCGGGTTGCAGTTTAAAATAACTGCAAACCTGATAACGCCTTAATTATACATGTTTTCGGTGCCGTTATTGTATCTATTTATATCATTTCTTGTGATCTTTCGATACTTAAAAGCATGAAATATGTGCAGGTTCACTTGAAAACATCTCAAGCTCAAAAAGACTAAAGACACAAGTATTTTACACTTTACGGAAGAAAAGTTAGAAGAAAATAAATATTAAATCCAAAAATAAAGCCAAGTACACCGCACTTTACCCAAGTACGCCGCACTTCAGGTCGAGTAAATGAAGGACAGTTAATATCCTAAGTACGACGCACTTCTACATCAAGTACGCTGCACTTCATATCAGCATTAAAGTTCTATGCATTAAAGAAGCAAAGTACGCCGCACTTCTCAAGGAAATGCGCCGCACTTTTACCCCCAACCAACCTATAAATAGAGAGGAAATTCTCTCATTTCACACACATTTCAATACATTTCTCACACACTTCTACAACAACAATCTTTATCAATTTTTAGAATTTAGCACGAATTCTGACGAAGAACGAAGATTGTCATCATAATATTTAGTTAAGTAAAGGTTTCTATACGAATCGGTACTTGTAAAAGTGGTGTTCGATCCATTTCTCAATCCGAATTTCGTATTATTCTTGTTTGTCTATTAAACTTTGTCATCATGAACACCGTAGCCATGAGAGGCTAAACCTCTTATGACTACTCGGTGATGTTAATATAATAATTAAGCATTTGGTTTCATCTCGATCTTATCAATCTTGAGCTTATTTTACAATCCTATCATATCTAATCTTGTTAAACTTGTTCATCAGGTTTGATTATATATGTATAATGGTATAGGTCGAAAGACCCGTTATGCACTATATGATTTTAAAGATTTGTCTATGATATTTATCATTCGATCGAATAAATTCACTTATGTTATTTGATACACAAAATAGATTTGATATAATAGTAACTTGATTATTTGAGTGACACATTTGATTAAGTTAAACCAAGATAAGTCTTAAGTTGAAACCAGTTAATTCGTAAAAACATTTTTTGACCAGAAATCCTTTTTATAAGTTAAAGCCCTAAAGTCGAAGATCGAGATTACTGCCGTTGCTTATGAATTTATATGAAACTATCCGAGTAGTCATATTTCCTTATTAATGAATCTATCTTAAAGTTATTAATAACTGTTTTAAAATTTCTGATTATTTAAACACTAATCAAATCCCAGTGGACGACGTGGTCTTACCTAAAATGTTTAGCCATGTCATTTTCCTCTACTAACAGCGAATCCATCAGAGAATCATATAATTTCATATGAGCGGGATGAGTGTTGTATGACTTGGATTTCATTATAAGTTTTATCAGCTTGTCCTTCTGATCATATTCTTTGAGAAAAGCTTTATCAAATGGTTTTGTAGAGTACTTTGGCATGCTTTGCTTGGTAACTTTCTCTTGTTTGAGTTTACCAAAGTCATGAACATCTTTCGGTAAATTCTTCTTGAGGTGAGCTTGAACAGACTTGTCTATTGCTTCTGGAAGATTAAACTTAGACATTGCTTCAACCTTCGTTTCAAGCTTTGTGAGTCTCTTCAGGATAACATTAGTACCTGCTTGAGCTTCAGGTTTCTTTGACTTCTTGAGGAGAACTTTGGTTTTTCTTTGTGATTATGGTGGTTGCGGTGGTTGTGTTGTCTTTTCCGGAAACATTGTCACAGTTGTATAAACTAATGGAGGTCTTTGGTTAGCCAGTTTCTCTTGAAGAAACGGAACCCACACAATTGACTGTATTTCAGCTTTAACGGGTTCGTTCAAAACATCATTGATTGAGACATCAGGATTATTATTAATAAACTAGTTACCATATTCAACAGAAGACAGTGTCATACTGGACTGATCAGTGTTGCTGCTGGCTTCTCAACTTGTGGCTTAGGTACACTCCTTTCAGCTTGTACCTTATCTGGTTGATTAATTTTAGCTTGTTTATCGATGGGTTGTTCTTCACTAGCTTGTTTATCCATGGTGTGACAAATGTGCTTTGAGCAGGTTAGTCAAACCGTTAGTATTGACTTAAATATCATTATGTGCTATAATAGTTATGTGTTTATGTGATCTTATGTGAGTTGGCTACCAATCCATGGAGTGTGATCGTCTCATTATGATTGAGTTTATGGTTGTTATGGGCATTTCATTTTGTTCACATTTTAGTGACAATGAAAATGATAGTATAATTCTATGTGTGTACGTATTTATATTTATATGTATCTGTATTTATATCTGTAAGTGTTAGTAGTTAGTAAAATTAAAAGTTTAGTTTAGAAAATATAAAAAATAGAATTTAGTTTTATTTAGTTAGTAAAAAAAAATTAGAAATGAAATTTATTTATAGTTATTTAATTTAGTTTTAATTTAAAAGGTTTAAAAGGTAGAAGCAATTATTTTTATAAAAATATCAAAATTAAGGGTTGAATATGTAATTAATAATAATTAAATAAAAAAATAAAATAAAATTAGGGGTGTTGTTCGATCGGTTTGAGGAGAAAAAAAGGAAAAGAAAACCAATTTTAGTTTAACTATAATTCTAATTAGGTAATTATCCAAAGTCTTTTGCAAACCCTATAAATACAAATCCTTTTCCCCTCTCCCTTGTGTGTGGCCGGTCGAATCCAAGAAGAAATAAAAAAAAGTTTTTTTTTATCAAGATCAAGTTGGTGATTTAGTGTTTCAAGAAACAAGGATTTAGGTATGTTCGTAGACCCTAGTTGTTTAGTTTTCTTTAAATCATGTAACAATTATTATGGTGGATCTTTAAGGTTTTAAAAACTTCTGTAATTAACGATGTATTAATCATGCTAGAGTGGTTAGGGTTTAATTAGGATTATATTGGTGTAAATGGTTAGGGTTAGATCGCATTAATTTATGATTTAGGGTTTGGCAGATTTTAGAGTTGTGTTCAACTGAAGATATCTTAATGATAAAAACGTTTTTACTTATGAATCTTATGTCCATTGATAAATTTAGAGAGTCTAGTTTCCAAAAAATCCTGACTCGAAAGGTTTTGAGGTAAGGAATTAGTCAAATAATTTTCGAAAGAAAAGTTATCAAAACAGTAAATTCAGGTCAGATTTGGGTCTGATTTCGGGGAGTAAAAACCCTACATAAAATTCAAATTAGAATTAGCCAAAAATCATAGGTTATATTTTAGGTGTATATTAACTCCAGTTCAAAGGGATAGCGCTAAAACATTTTCTAAGTATTTTTAAGGACGTCAAACTTTTTAGTGTGCGTTTAGATCCGAATCTGAGTACTTTGTAATGATGAATTTTTATAAAATAGTTCCACTTAGTATTATTTTTTTAAAAATCACACTAGCTCATAACTCATTAAGGAGCTATGAGATGTAAGGAGACCCATCAATTATGTGCTTTAGTATTTTATTTGTTGTCATGAAGTGACTACAAAATTCAGCCAAAAACTGTGAAAGTGGAAGTTAATGAATTAGGTCATATAGGGTATGGAAATGATATGTGAGATGTATCTAAAGGATTTTAAACTTAGTGTAAGGTTTAGAAGTCAATCATATGATTGTTACATTGGCTTGGGCATTTAGCCTAATCGAGTGTAACTTGTGTTTTTGTTGTGTTTAGATTGTGTGCAAGATTTTGTCAAGTAGCTGAGCATCAGGTGAGCTTTATAGTCCCATTTTACTATGTTTTCTTGGGATGGAAATGATGCAAAATTTGTTTTGAAATGTTTTAATTGCTGTCATTATGTGGTTTAATTGACGCATGGATTTTTATGTAGCTATTATATGTTATGTGCTAAATGTTATGACATTGGATCGGGGGTAACGTTCCTACCCATTATTTTGAGATGATGACTTCGGGTAATGTTCCTACCCATGACTTTGAGACGATGACTTCGGGCAATGTTACTACCCATGACTGTGAGACGTGCTTCGGAACTTGGATCATGGTACACGTTCCGTCCTAGATTATGGTTGTTTGGTACGTTTGCATGTTAGCCTGTATAATAGTTAGCTTAACTGTCCTACCATGTTCTATTTTTATTAATCACAGTAATTGAGTTAAAGCTTGAATTGTGTGTCGTAAACCTATGACTTTCACCAACCGTTGTGTTGACGTTCTTAAGCATCATTTTCAGGTGAGCGTTATGAAGGTGTTGAAGTTAATAAAAGTTACTAGAGAGACCATTAGGCTGGTATTGGAAGTTCTCATTTAATTTCATCTCGTATTTATTTGCATGAATTCTTGAATGTTATTAGTTTTAATTGGTTTGCGAGACAGTGTCTTTGTATTGATGAGACCCCTTTTTCATTAATACAAGATGCAGTTCCTTTGTTTGTTTTATTGGTATTGTCATGACACATCGCGTCTTTTATAATCATGTAGTGTTTCTCTATTGTTGACATTATTGTGTTGTGATGATATCCATAAAGTTACGCCTCGTGTTTCCGCCTTGGCGGGGTGTAACAGATTGGTATCAGAGCCAATGGTTATAGAAAAGTAGGTGGTTGAGCCTAGACTATAACCTAGGTGTTCTTCATATAGATGCATTTTAGGGCCTAAGTGTTTTGTATTATAACTGTTATACTTTCCCCTAATTATATAGCTTTTATTATCTTATTTTGTCTAACTTTTATTTAGCTATTTTGTCTACTATTATCTAATATGGTATATATTAATTCCTTACTATTTATAGCTATGTCTCCCTTATCCATAAGAAGTTTCGTTGGTGAACCATTTTCCTAATTGGACTTAAGCGCTAGAGATCCAAAAGAGGAGCCAATTGAGAAGGAGCCTCTTATGGAACTAAAGGAGATAGGGCAGTTGATCGCTTGTCGAATGCTCGTAGTAGGCATGGACCCTCGAAGTCGGGTGACTCTTACGAAGGCAAAGTCAAACCCAAGCAAGGCCCATCATAAGTTTATTCCGTCTTTTACCTCGTCATGATGCTATTGATTATTTCTTTTGGATATTTTGTATTTTGGAGGCGCTGCTAGACTTTCGTTCCTTTATGTCATTTCGATTTTATCTATATATAAGTAAGTATTTATTTGATGGAGCATCCTTTCTGTGTTATATTGGAGTGGTTTAAGATGTGCAATATGGTATATGTGCATATATGTGTGTTATCATTGAGATGTGTAGTCTTGGAAGCAAGTACACGTGTGAAAGGATGCACTTATAATTATGGGTGGCCAACATAATTATAAAGGCATCACACACGTAGACTTGTGACCATGATTGCATTGATCGGTGTTTGCTTGTTAGTTGGTAGTGTAAGATGTTATATTATGTGCGGTTGTATTATAAATAGTTTCATAGTTGGTAAGTTTCCCTCCTATCTATCGTTTGCGGATACCCCGGATACCTGTTATTGCTATTATTACGATTATTGAGTTTGTTCGTCTGCTCGATTATTCGCTCGGATATATAACCCTCATTTTAGCATTCCTTGTTCGTACCATGTCGGTATGGATGATCTAACTTTTCTATTCGGCGTCTTGATGAATATTGGTTGTTCGGATCTGCTTCTTTGGATATTGGTACGTTCCATTGGTTCTTTCGTTGTATTGATTACTCGTATGAGTATCAAAATTTTCTTTTAAGAACTAATTGTTCCTAACATATAAGTATGGATCATTATTCCGTTCTTTATATATCCTTTGGCTTTGGTAACATGCTGCGACATGTTAGTGCCGACGCTTTTTGATGGTTGTTCTTTCGATCGTGAATACGGATGAGTCTTTACGTCTTTCTTTTGGTTCGTAATGTCTTCGTATGAATTTCTCTTGTGCATGTTCGTTTCACTGTTATTCTGACTATATGGTTCATGGTACTCCCTTTCGCTTTTAAACAATAGAATCGTGTTAGAGTCTTTACTGTATTTTACAATCCCTTTTGGTATTATGATGTCCTTGTTTGAGTAACATATTTTATATTAATGTCGAATTATGAATACCTTTTGAAGTATATCTTGATGTTGTTTGGTGAAAAAACTATTTTAATTTAAATTTTAGAATAACAACACTTTTGTGGAAATGTCTCTTTATTTATTTTCTTTTTCAAGAAACTTGTTTACATATAAATTTTGAAAACAATATGATAATTGGTTGACTGACAAAACTATTTTTTAGATAATATTTATGAATAAGATATGATAATATTTTATATATGCTTGTTTTTGATAAATTTTATAATTATAAAAAGGATGTTTAAAGTAATTTATATGGGTAAGATGCGATACACTGTTAAATGACCGTCTCTGGATTTTATGGCAACCATGATTAAAATGAATTTTATAAAGATTATATTTAAGACGATTTTTAAAAAATGATTTTTAATAATTAAAACGACTTTCTTTATTATTATAAATTGATTTTTATAATAACATTATTTAGTTGGTTCTTTCGAGTAAAGTCGGTTATTGGTATAAGAATCCTATCTTTTCATTTATCAATCTTGATACATATTGTTATTCGTTATGTGTTTATTTTGTCGTGGTATGCTTGTTGATTCTTTCGTTTGCGTTTTCTATCGGTACATATATTCTATCCTTTCTTTTAAGGATTCTTATGACATTTGATCCGCATCTATTTCCATATGTGAAATCCCTTAGATGTTTTCTAGCCTTTGATTCGATATTCGTTTGCTACCCTATTCGATAGTTCGTAACCCTTAGGATTCGTTTGATATACATTTTATTCGATTAAGTTACTCTCTGTGGGGAGCACCTGTGTTGTTCAAGAAGAAGGACGGCTCATTTCAAATGTGCATAGAATATCGAGAGTTAGACTAGCTGACCACCAAGAATCTCCCCAGGATCGATGACTCATTTGACCAGTTACATGGTTCGCGTTAATTTCTCTAGGTTAGATCTTTGATCTGGTTATCATCAGTTGAGAGAGTGCATGAAGAAGATATTCCAAAGACTGCCTTTAGGACGCGGTATGGACATTTTGAGTTACGGTTATGCCTTTTGGATTAACTAATGCACCAATGGTTTTCACAGACTTGATGAACCGGGTGTGCAAGCCATATTTAGACAAGTTCGTCATTGTTTTTGTTGATGATATCTTGATCTACTCAAAGTCTAAGTAGGAACATGAGGTTCATTTGAAGTTGGTGTTGGAGCTGCTGAAGAAGGAGAAGTTGTTTGTCAAGTTTTCCAAGTGTGAACTCTGGTTACAAGAAGTGCAATTCCTTGGTCACGTGGTCAACCAGAATGGTATTCACGTGGATCCAAGTAAGATTGAGACGGTAAAGAATTGGAAAGCTCCTACAACACCATCTGAAAATTTGATCATTTTTGGGGTTAGCAGGTTACTACCGATGTCTTATCGCAAATTTCTCTAAGACTGCTAAACCTCTTACTTCGTTGACTCAGAAAAACAAAAAGTATGAGTGGGGCGCGGAACAGGAAGAGGCATTCCAGACTTTAAAAGATAATTTATCTAATGCTCCAATACTATCATTGCCTGATGGAGTAGAAGATTTCGTAGTATACTGTGACGCGTCGAACCAGGGATTAGGTTGTGTGCTCATGCAAAGAGGAAAATAATTGCCTATGCATCGAGACAACTAAAGATCCATGAGAAGAATTATACAACGCATGACCTAGAATTGGGAGCTGTTGTGTTTGCCCTTAAGACTTGGAGGCATTATTTGTATGGTACGAAGAGTGTCATCTATACGGATCATAAGAGCCTTCAACACATATTCAAACAAAAGGAGTTGAATATGCGTCAAAGGAGGTGGATTGAATTATTTAGTGATTATAAGTGTGAGATTCGCTACCATATGAGAAAGGCGAATGTAGTGGCTGATGCGTTAAGTAGAAAGGAGAGAGTGAAACCAAGACGAGCACGCACAATGTCCATGGCTATTAGTCAAGTGTTAAGGACAAGAGATTGGCTGCTCAAGGTGAGGTGTCGAAGGTAGAGAACGTGACAGCAGAAATGCTGCGTGGCATGGACCAACTAATAGAAAGGAAGGAAGATGAAGGTATGAATTTTATATGGGTTCCATTATAGATGATGTAAGGACATTAATTATGGACGAGGCTCATACATCGAGGTATTTGGTACATCCGGGAACGGATAAGACGTACTATGACCATAGAGATATGTATGGTGGCCATGTATGAAGAAGGATATTGTTACGTATGTTAGCAAATGCTCAACTTGTTCTAAGGTGAAGGCTGAGCATCAAAGGCCTTCGGGTTTATTGCAACAACCCGAGATACCCAAATGGAAGTGGGATAAGATCACTATGGATTTTATCACCAAGTTACCTAAGACAAAGAGTGGGTACAATACGATTTGGGTAATAGTCGACCGGATGACTAAGTCGGCTCATTTTCTGGCAATGCGGGAGGAATATAGTACTGAGAGACTGGCAAAGTTGTACATCGATAAGATAGTCTCTCGACAAGGAGTTCCCATGCCAATTATTTCAGATCAAGATGGACGTTTTACAACACGTTTCTAGCAAACATTACAAAAGGCTTTAGGGACACAATTGGATATGGTACAACTTATCATCCTTAAACGGATGGACAAACTGAGCGTACGATTCAAACTTTAAAGGATATGTTAAGGGAATGTGTGATAGATTTTGGTGGCAATTGGGATGTTCACCTACCGTTAGCTGAATTTTCTTATAATAATAGTTATCTTTCGAGTATTCGATGTGCTCCGTTTGAAGCACTGTATGGAAGGAAATGTAGGTCGCCCGTTCTGTAGGCTAAAATTAGAGAAAGTAGTTTGATTGGGTCCGAGTTGGTACAAGAGACAACCGACAAGGTATTCTTGATCAAGGAGAAGCTCAAAGCGGCAAGAGATCGTCAAAAGAGCTATGTTGGCAATATGCGTAAACATTTAGAGTGGAAGTTGGTGATAAAGTAATGTTGGAAGTGTCGTCTTGGAAAGATGTAGTGCATTTTGGAAAGAAAGAAATGTTAGCACCAAGATATGTAGGACCATTTGAGATCATTAAAGGGATTAGTCCTATGGCCTATTGATTAATATTGTCTCAATAATTTAGTAGTATATTTGATGTGTTTTAAATTTAAAGTAGTATTGGACGGATGCAAATATGCACGTGCCTTTGGAAAGAATTAAGGTACACAAAAATCTTCGTTTTGTGGAAGAACCTGTCAAGATTATCGATCTTGAGGTTAAATGTTTGAAGCCTAGTAGGATTTCGATAGTTAAAGTCTGCTGGAACTCAAAGCGAGGTTATGAGGATTTTATGAAAACTAAGTATCCACACGTACTCATTTAGCAAGTTATAGTTAGAAGTACTAATTAAAGTTGGGTACATAAGGTTCTGGTAGACCTTAGTGCACCCTTAAATGTTCTTATGTGGTTTGGTTAATGTTATATTTTGAATAAACTCGAAGTCGAACCGATTCTTCAAAAACGTTGAGCTTTGTAACAACTCATAACTTAGTTCCAAGACAGTTCTTGTTTGATGAGTTGCGGGGTTAGGTTATGAATGACGTTGTTACACCACTTAAGGTTTTTGATGAGTTTCCTCAAAGACGGGCGATGTTTATGTAGTTAGATGTTCATTTTTGCTTAGAGTTGTTATACTGCTATTTGTACCCTTGTATGGGCAAGCGAAGTTATAAGCAGTAGGTTTCCGATCGTGAAAGTTCAATGAGATTCAAAGCGTGGCCCTAAGTTCACATGGGAACGCGGGGACCATATAAAAGCTAGGTATCCCCAACTGCTTGTAGTTAAATCTCAAGATGAGATTTCCCTAAGGAGGGGATACTGTGACAACTGTGCTTTGAGCAGGTTAGTCAAACCGTTAGTATTGCCTTGAATATCATTATGTGCTATAATAATTATGTGTTTATGTGTTCTTATGTGAGTTGGCTACCAATCCATGGAGTGTGATCGTCTCATTGTGATTGAGATTATGGTTGTTATATGCATTTCATTTTGTTCACATTTTAGTGACAATGAAAATGATAGTATAATTCTATGTGTGACATATTTATATGTATATGTATACGTATTTATATGTATATTATTAATACAAAGTAAACCGTAAAAACGTTTATCTTTATATTTTACGATCTCACTTTGTTTTGTCAATAACAAAACATAAACTTATCAAACAACAAACTCTAAACGTTTCTAAACCAATAGTTTTCTAACACACCAAAACACTTTATAAAAACAACATTCTTCTCATTCACAAAACCTATCTTGCAATTTTCTAAAAGATCTTAAACATTTTTCATAAACTTTAAACACAAAATATTTTTCACAAAAAAAATATTTTGTCACAAAACTTCTTTCCCATTCATAAAATCTGATCAAAAGATTCTCTTTATTATTATATTAGTTTAAATGTTAAAAAAAGACAAAGCTTATTTTTGAGTACTGTTTGCCGGTGCTCTTAATTTTTCAAACCGGTGCCTTTGGGAAACAGCACCGGCAGAACCGGCAAACAGTAAAAAATTTTGGCTATAAATACCAACTCTTCTCACTTGTTCTAAGTATCCCTTCTAACATTTTTTCTTCTCTCTAGATCTGGTTTCCTCTGATCTTCTCCTATATTCTACTCTACTCTAATGCTTCTTGTAGATCCTTCGTGACGCAGTCGTGTCAACGCTAAATGGTCTTCTATGGACAAGCTCCCCAAAATTTCTTGAAGCTTGGATCTATCTTCCATCTTGTGGCAAGCTCCTATGTCTCAAGATCTTCTTCATCTTGCCTCTAATCTTCAAATAAAATATCTTAGAAATGTTTAGATTTGGTTTGGTGACGTTAATGTAAAAAAAAACAATATATATATGTGTATGTTTGGTACCTAGTAGAGGACAATCATTGGTGATGTGACGAAGGGTCTAGGATTTGAAAAAGGGTGTTGTAAGGTGTAATGGTGAATGGTTCTAATGTGTGGAACCCGGTGTTTAACTTAGCATCGTGAAAATGATTAAGTAACGTTGTGTGGCTTCTCCGCCGGTTAAAGGAGATTTGGTGATTAGTGTATTCAAACTCTCGAGTAGGTGACTCGGGGAGTGGAGTAGGGCAAGGAAGGAGTCCTTGTAGCCGAACCACTATAAACAACCGTGTCATATATCCTTTACATTATTGCTCGCATTAACTTATCTTAAACATATTACATCACATCAAACAAAACTAAATACACTTTTGTAAAAATAAATAAAAGAAAGTAAAAGTTAAGATTTTAATTTGAAAACTATTCAACCCCCCCTCCCCCTCTCCTTTCTAGTTTTCACAATTGGTACCAGAAGAGGTTACCGAAGATTTCAAAATATACTGTATTTTCGAATCTTCAAAATCCAAACAAATTTTTTTTTAAATTTGCATATGCATAAATATTCCTCTATACATATTTGTTGTTCTTGTAAAGCTTAGGTAAAATGGATCAAATGGAAGATATGTTGCTATTCCGGTCGCCGGAACCACCGATGCTATTGTTCAAAGAGCATCGGCTTGGTTTGTCCACAACACCGGCTGTCTTATGTGTATGTTGAGCTTATACATTTCTTTGGGCCTTAATCAAATGTTTTATAATTTTAATTTTGGGCTAGACTAAATTGAATCTCAACCTTTTTTTTCTAAACTCATTTTTGAGTCAAAAAAAATATATGATCTTGACATCAAGTATCTTCTCAAAACGACATTCATGACCAATCACTCTAGATCTATACATATTAAGCTGCGAAAAAGGTTTAGGCCAAGTACGTTTACAACTTTATGTATAGTGACATATCTCTTTTAAAAAAGAGACTAAGATCTAGATATTCAAGATCCGTTTTGATAAGATCTCAAACATGTCAAGCAGGTAATTAAATAATAATATAATTTTTCTTGCGCTTCAAATTTTCTATTCCTATGCCAATATCATAAATTAATGGTAATCCTCGTGCATCATTTATCATCCTGCTTGTCCTTCATTTCATCGGTCAACTTAAAACGAACACGATACATGTTCTTAAATCTAGTGTCTAAGATAAAATCAATGATTCATTATGAAACATGAAAGGTATTTGTATATACGTAAAAATATAAATAAAAATGTATGTGTGTGTGGTGTGTGTGTATATATAATATATCTATATATATAAAAAAATGATATATTTGAGCTGATGCAAGAACGAATAAAAGACCGAACCGAACCGACAAAACCGACCGAACCGAGTGAACCGAACCGAACCGACCAACCTTCGGCTCGGTTCTCGATTATAGTTTGTTAAAATTTGGGTTTCGGTCGGCCGGGCCTAAAACCGACAAACCGACAAAACGTACTAAAGCCCGATTCAAACCTTGGGAAATCAAAAAGAGTCCAAAATTAGGTGAACTTGCAACTTGGCCAAGTTTGATCAATTTCTCCGTCATTCATCTGTGATAACGCAAAAACAAAAACCAATCTGAAAACCCTAACTTCACAAACTAAACTATGGATGACACGTCTTCTTTACCTACAAACTATGAATCATTCTCATCTCAACAAACATCTACAATGGAAGTAAGTGTTCATTAAATTCATATATTGTGCATTTTTAGTTTTTTATATAGTCATGCAATTATGGGTGCACGATATGATTTTTTGCATCATGATACATATTAAATTTCAAGAATAAACTTGTCTTGCATGTTGCATTTTGTTCATTGTCTTACATTTGCATTTTTTATTACCGTAATTTGATTCCTTATGTTTTATGGTTTCTATTAATTGTTATGCAACTGCTCATTCTAATTAAAATAGTTTGTTGAGGCAAATTCTTTGACTGCAACTTTTAGTTTTAATGTTTTTGTTTATGATTGTACCATTAGACCTGACGGTGTTGATTTGGGTCCTGAGCCAAACCATGACAAGATGTTGAAAAGAATGATAAGAAACGCAAGAGGAAAGCCCCAAGTAAACCAAGGAAAACCGTTTCTGAGTGTTGGAACTACTTTGATGCAAAGTATGAACCGGATGAAGACGGGGTAATCACTAAGATGGCATATTGCAAATGGTGTCCCGCGGTTTACAAATCGACAGTCCGATAAAAGTAACCGGTAACTTGAAAAAGCATTACGTCGATTGTAAAAAGAACCCCGCGAATGAGGTGCGTAATAAACAAAAAAACCTAGCATTTAAGAAAAATATTGGTGGGGTTAACGAGGGTGGTAGTACGAGTGGAACTTTACAAACTTGGAAATATGATGAAAAAGTGATAAAAAAGTCATTGATTAAGCTAATTATTCAAGCGGAGCTTCCATTTAAGTTTGTTGAACACCCGGCCTTCATTGAATTTTCCACGAACATGCAACCTAGATTTAATTTGCCCTCTCATTTTACTATTGCTAGGGATGTTTCAAAGTTTTATCTTGAGGAGAGAAAGGGACTTGTAAAATTCTTAGGCGATAATTTCACCTCGGTCCATCTAACCACCGATACGTGGACTTCTAGTTGTAAAAGGATGAACTTTATGGTTTTAACCGCCCACTTTATCAATGATGATTGGGTAATGCACAAAAGAATAATCAATTTTAGACCAATTCATAGCCATAGAGGGGTGGATATTGGTAGGGCACTTTTGGAATGCATAAATGGATGGGGTATAAAGAATGTTATGACCATGACGGTTGATAACATTGCTTCAAATGACAAAGCTCTTGAATACTTGTTAGAGAATTTTTACCACTAAGTATGATGATGGTAAACACTTTCACGTAAGATGTATGGCTCATATTTTAAACCTAGTTGTCAAAGACGGTTTAAAAGCGTACAAAAAGGAAGTAGACACCATAGCTTTGGCTGTGAAATACATAAAACATTCGAGCCAAAGAGTTACTAACTTTAAAGAAAGTGTTGAAAATGCTTGTGCTTCAAGTAAGTTTTTGATTTCCGAATGCCCTACAAGATGGAATTCCACACATGATATGTTGAAAACGGCTATTGAGTTAAAAGATGCATTTTTTGATTATGATTTTAATAACTCTTGTTTTGCTCGAGACCTTGAGGAAATACCTAAGCTGGCTGATTATGAGGTTGTAAGAAGGTGGTTGAATTTTTGGAAAAGTTTAAGGAAACAACAGAACTTGTGTCAAGCGTATCAAGTCACGTAGCTCATTTGTGGTTTGGTGAGATACTTGATATTGATAAGCATCTTCGCGAGTGGCAAGAAAACGCTTCCTTTACAGGAATGATTTCCAAAATAGACCAAAGTATGACAAAATATAAGGGGTGATTTACAAGAAAATCAACCATTATATGGTACTTGCCGTTATCTTTAGATCCGACAAGTGAGTCGGAAATATTGGCTATGGTTTGAACCATTTATAGAAAATGGTTGTAAACCCATGTAGGTCCCGATGAAGAAAGCGAGGAGAACCATGAATCAAATATTACCGACGGAGAATTATGTGACGATTAGTTAAGTAAGTTGAGAAAGATATGAAGTATTGTATACCATGTACAACGAAAAATATGGCCAAACTTAACGCATCAAGTGAACAAGCAAATCAACTTCAAGGTACAAACGAACAAACACAAGTCGTCGTCGTGGTAATGCTTTCTTAAACTCGTTTAAAGATAAAGTTGGAAATAAGTTGAGCGGGGGTGAAGACGAGTTGACCAAATATCTTAAAGAACCGCGTCTTGAGCTAGATGATGACGAAGTCTTCGACATACTCAATTTTGGGAAATTAAATGGTCAAGATTCCAATCGTATCAAGGATGGCGAAAGGTAATAAATTTCCTTTTTTTACTTATATATTATGTTTGATAAATGCATTAACTTATTATTTGTTATAATCTTTGTTTAGTATATCTTGTCCAATCCAAGTATCCAATGTTGCCAATCGATTCGCCCTTTAGCCGCGAGTGGTCGCAATTTTGTATCCTATAGAATGCTTTAAGGCGCCAAAGCATTGTAGAGGACTTTGTATCGCACACAAGATTGATTCGTACAATCAACTAGAACAACACTATGGATACATTAGAAGAATTGAAGAAAGACGACGAGCAAGCTAAAGAAATCCAATAGCGGCTTAACCAACAAAAGGGAGAACAAGCACATGGAAAAGGCAAAAATAGACATAATAGGTACAGCTTGATCGCGTACTTGGTATTGTCAGATTGTTTTGGAACATGTGCTTTTAAATTGCTCCTAAACATATGCTTTTGAATATTTTGGAACCTGTTGCTACTGTCCTACTGTATTTGAACGTGTTGCTATTGTATTACTACTGTCCTAATTTACAAAAGTCAGGTTGTGTTTTGTTAAACCCATAATATTGATAACTTTAAATGTATTTTCTAAGTTAGAAAAGAAGTTGTGGTCCTAAGTTACATGTCTAATTTGCAAAAGTCAAATGTGTAGTATGGTATCCTTATCTGTGTATTGTATCTTATCTGTGTAATGCTTGCTTTAACAGCAGTAAAGTTAGTTTCAGTACAGATATATAATAAGATTGTGGCATGCTTCATTTCTTGTGATATATATAAGAGTGAAAAGTAATCCAAAATGTATTAAAATACATCCAAGGTTGCCACATCTAGTACATAACAGTAGTGCATAAACCATATGTATATCTCAAAACTTTGGATAAATGATTGACTTTATAGATAGAAGTGTTAAGATTGTGGCATGCTGCATTTCTTGTGATCATCTATCTACAATATAGCAATGTCCATTGCATCATAACTAGTACATTTCTGGTGCATGTGTATAAAATATAAATGAACAACACTCCCCTCAAGATAATACTTCCCTCCAAATAATTTAAACAACACAATCTCCAATATCGTTCATTGAAAATTCGTTTTGTGTCTAAAACCGAAAAAACCGAGCCCGACCTGATATCTCAATCGGTTCTGGTATTTCGGTTCCAGCATTCACCAGAAGAAAAAAATTTTATATATATAAAATAAAAAAAAAACATTTCGGTTTCGTTTCGTTCGACTTTAAGTCGGTTCGGTTCGGTGTTTCAACCGAAAGCTCAGCCCATAACTATATAGATATATATAATATATATATATAATATATACATATATATATATACATATATATATATATACAATGATATATATAAATATCCACCATATATATATATTCGCACTAAATAATATCTTTCCGGACATTGCTTCCTCTCGAATCATTGCCTCCTAACTCATACTCGATACACTGTCACAAATACTTTGGGTATAAAAACCATTTATTCAAATTTCAAAACTATCCTCACTTTTCTCCATAATCAAATGACCACCCTCTCCAATTATAAAACTCACCCACCACTCTCCTGTTCCACTTACTCACCATTTCAAATTTCACTCACAACTTTCCATTTTCTTCTCCAAATCTTTAACCGGTTCGCACCATGGAAGCCGTAATGGAAATCCTTAGCCCCGTCTTGATCGTGATCATCATCTCGCTCGCAATGCTCCTTTATCCCATGATCAAATTCCCAGACCGTGATGTGTTCTTCATTCTCGCGTTATATATTACCATTGTATTCCCTATTCTATGTATCTCGTTGTACATCGAATCTCTATATATGGAATTTTAATTTCTATTAGTCATATTTTTTTTCATCGTCTAGAAATTATCGTCTCGTCACACCTAAAGAAAATTTAATACCGCAAGTCCTACACATCTTAATCTACCTACTTATTAAAAAAAGGTAATATATAAAAAGGGATCACAACATTTAAAATAAAAAAAGGGGAAATTTTAATAATTTTTCTTTCTTTCAACTGTATCCTCAGCCGGTGCCATTCAAAATTCAAGTCGTTGCCATTCAACGAACAGCACCGGAAGAACCGGCCAACTGCAGAACAAAACGTCTTGTTCTTCTTTTCTATCTTCTCACTGTTTGAAAATTTTACACTCCCAATAAACACCATTGCCGATTTTTTGAAGTCCTTTGACCATTCTCTCTTCCTTCTATCAAAGTGCTACATTGTAAGTATTAATCAACACTTATTTACTTACTATCTATCTTAATCAATTAAGTTTATGTTTCTCATTTTTTTTCTTGAACCCAAAAATGGAACAATCACTTAAATGAACTAATTAGATATGTAGGATAACTGCAATTGATTTGTAATACAGGTCAAGATTAAGAAAACAATCCATGCACATTTTTAAATCAATCTAAGCCGAATTGTTAATACCCATAAAAACTTGTAAATTTCTTAAATAAAACCCTTTATATTTTCTATTTTCAATAGGTGCATCATGCCGAGCTTACGAGATGTTGATCATCACGACACCGCACACTACATCCCCATGTATCATCGTACCAGAGGTTTTACCGGTCATGAAAGGGAGATTTACAAATCCCTTGTGAATCGCCTTTTTCATGAAGGTAGAGTCGTACTTCTCGACTTTCTAGAAAGCGAACCAAATCTTCGCACCACTTTCGCGGCTATTGGTTTTGATTGTCTTCTCGACATTAACAAACAAATTTGCCCTATATTGGTCTTACAATTTTACAAAAGTGTCCGGCTTATTTGAAACCTAAATGGAACGCTTTGCGTTGGTTTTGTCATAGATAATGTAGAAACCGTCCTCACCCTCAAGAACTTTGGCCGAATTCTTAGGATTCCTTATGAGGGAGTGTGCCTATACTCTTCTGAATGGTCTATCTCATCTCTCCAAAGAAGTTGTGACCCTCATCCCAATCACTATCCTCCTCCTCACGAGGATCCATCAGTAGTTCATGATGCCTTGTTTCATCCTAGAGCCGAGCCAAAAACTCGCACCATCAAAAGTGATAGCGTGACTCTCGAACCTTTTCAAATGATTAACAACGAGCTTAGGGAAAACTTCAAAAAATGGGAGATTATCCTTAGCGATAATGCCATTAGCCTCACCGGTCACAAGGATTATCCCAACATCTCCCTATGTTACATGCTTTATTGTCTCACCACTGGCAAACCTTTCAATCTTGCCTATTTTATCGCTCATCGAATGGTAAGTGTGACTCAAAGCTCACAAATGACTCTTCCCTATGCCATGCTTCTCACAAGACTCTTTAAGCATGTCCAAACCAATCACCCTTATCCATTGTACGATGAATTCTATCTTGTCGATCATGTGATGATTCCTCTCTCAAGCAAAAGAATTTATCGTTTCAAAAATAAAGGTAAAAGACCACGTCTTCTAACTTCAACTCCTTCTAACTCTTCCGGTTCTTCCCAATCACCTCCAAATTAAGGAACTAGTACCAACCCAAGTGGTGATCCCATTGACAACTACACTCTTGACCCCATGGTCTATCTCAACTAACTTCCACCCATCGAAGGAGGAGAGTCGCCAGAATTCAAGCAAACCAAGGGGTTGTTCAAGTGTCTCTTCCATTTTAAGATTTGGTTTGTTCCTAAAACTACTTTGGATTATGTATGATTTGGTACAATGTTTTGAATCATTATGTTTGAGTCATCTCCATCCTCATTAGTATTGAGAGGACGTTTAGATACTTTCGTATGTAATAACTTATGATTATCTTTGGATGTCCTTTGCATCATTCTACCTCTATTATGGTTTCTACATGTGTTTGTATGAGCAAATGTGCTATGAAATGGATTGTGCAAAATCCTAGTTTGCGTTTAAGGGGCGTTTGGCTAGCTCTCATTTCTAGGTCTAGCAAAATAGGAATAGGCTAAACTCTCCCTAATCATGCTTAGAATTGAGAACATTAGCTTCATGCATATTCACTCTAGTGTCTAGGTTAAGAGTACCAAAACTTGGCCAATTTAGTTCATCATCTGCACTGGCCGGTGCTCTTTGCAGCAAGCCGGTGCTGTTTGGCCAAAGGCACCGGCCAGCCGGTACTACAGTGGGTTTTTGCCATTTTTGAGGTTCCAACTTTTCAAACCAAGGCCATAAACATGCTCATTAGACTTGCCTCATTACTGCTAGGTAGTTGGTTTTGCCTTGTTTGACCTTAAAATGGGTTATAATGATTATGTTTAGTGAAAAAGTAGTGGATTAAGCATTTAATGTTTTGCATGCATTTTGATTATAAATTAGGGGCTTGAAAATCATCTTCCTCACCTCTCACAAACTGCAAATCCTCTCTATACATCCTATTCTCTCATTCAAAAACAACAATGGCTTCAAGTGCTTGCTCCTCTACTCAAAATCCACCCAAAAAGGCTTCTAAAGTCACCTTCATTGATCTTACTTCCAATGAGGCCTCACCACAAGAACACCATGCCACAATCAACACCACCCTTGCTCTCATAATTCCACCACCTATACCAAACATGGTGGAGCCTTTTGCATCACCTTTGGCTCCAAGAGCCCTTGTCTTCACCACTCCTCCAAACACTCCCAATGACCCTCATCCCTTTCTTTCTTCCTTGAATGATGCTCCACCACGACCAACGAACCCATCTCCTCACTCTCTAACACAAAACCTTCCTCAACCATCTTAAAATGAAGCTCCCATAGAGCCAACTATTCCTTCACTCAACCCAAACTCTCATCAAGTCAATGCTCAACCCAACCCTTCCGTGGAAAGGGAAATTATCCAACAAGAGATTCACATCTCAAGCCTCCTACCAACCTAAAACCGCTCACTAGAGTGCACAACAATGCACTCATGTGCAAGATAGGTCTCATTCCCCCTACCTCATCACCTCACATCCAAATGCACACCTTTCTTATCCTATTTTAGACTTCTATCCAAACACCCCTTTATGGTTCATCATTCCCACCACCAAATGTTTTTGGACCTCTTGACCAAAGTCTTTGGCTTGAACAACCACCACAACCCCTTGATCACACTTTCCCACATTGCCAAAAGACCAAGCACATCATAAATAATTTTCAAACCGAAACTAGGTTTATGCTAAATCATCTTTTGGATTGCCTTAACCACATTTCAAACTGGTTGCCTAGGGACGATCACTAGGTCTAAGAATGATTAAGGTTTAGACATATTAAGGGATTGCCAAAAGCATGATTTTAGTTTTAGATTGGCACTAAGTCTATTTTCTTTTTACTTCATGTTTTTGTAATTCTTATAATTTCAAATTTCATGATTATAATATCTTATGATGGATGTTATGCTTGATTATTCTTATTATATTCGTTCTTGTGTTCTTCCATTACATGTGAATTCTGTGAATGTGATCAAAATTTGAATAAGTTTGGCTCCCGCCAAAATTCTTGGTATGTGCTGACTTTCTTCAGGTCAGCCGGTGCTGTCCGTTAACAAGCCGATGCCATTTATGGACAGCACCGACAAGCACCGGTCACTCTGAAATATTCCTTTTCTATTCTCTTTTTCATATTACTACTAAATCTTGTTTGAGTACACTATCAAGTGCAGGTACTTTGTCCAAGAATGCACCCATTAAGGGGGAGCAACATGTTTGACTCTCTAAAAGTCAACCAATAACAAATATTGTTTATCAACTAACCTCTCTATCTTTGTAACATATCGTTTTACTTTTGACATAGTTTTTAGGGGGAGCTCTCGTCAAGGGGGAGCTCACACTTTAGTTTTCCTTTCGTCATTTTTTTTATTGTGTGTTAGTTTTTCTTCGACGCTCTTTTTGTTTTGACAAAAAGGGGGAGAAGAAAGTAAAAATTCCAATTTAGAAACGCATAGACTTTGTTGGTTTTTACTTTATAAATTTATGTTTTGTCATCAACAAAAAGGGGGAGATTGTTAATACAAAGTAAACCGTAAAAACGTTTATCTTTATATTTTACAATCTCACTTTGTTTTGTCGATAACAAAACATAAACTTATCAAACAACAAACTCTAAACGTTTCTAAACCAATAGTTTTCTAACACACCAAAACACTTTATAAAAACATCATTCTTCTCATTCACCTATCTTGCAATTTTCTAAAAGATCTTAAACATTTTTCATAAACTTTAAACACAAAATATTTTTCACAAAAAAAACATTTTGTCACAAAACTTCTTTCCCATTCATAAAATCTGATCAAAAGATTCTCTTTATTATTATATTAGTTTAAATGTTAAAAAAAGACAGCTTATTTTTTAGTACTGTTTGCCGGTGCTCTTGAGTTTTCAAACCGGTGCCTTTGGGAAACAGCACCGGCAGAACCGACAAACAGTAAAAATTTTGGCTATAAATACCAACTCTTCTCACTTGTTCTAAGTATCCCTTCTAACATTTTTCTTCTCTCTAGATCTCGTTTCCTCTGATCTTCTCCTATATTCTACTCTACTATAATGCTTCTTGTAGATCCTTTGTGACGCAGTCGTGTCAATGCTAAATGGTCTTCTATGGACAAGCTCTCCAAAATTTCTTGAAGCTTGGATATATCTTCCATCTTGTGGCAAGCTCCTATGTCTCAAGATCTTCTTCATCTTGCCTCTAATCTTCAAACAAAATATCTTAGAAATGTTTAGGTTTGGTTTGGTGACGTTAATGTAAAAACAATATATATATGTGTATGTTTGGTACCTAGTAGAGGACAATCATTGGTGATGTGACGAAGGGTCTAGGATTTGAAAAAGGGTGTTGTAAGGTGTAATGGTGAATGGTGAATCGTTCTAATGTGTGGAACCCGGTGTTTAACTTAGCATCGTGAAAATGATTAAGTAACGTTGTGTGGCTTCTCGGCTGGTTAAAGGAGATTTAGTGATTAGTGTATTCAAAATCTCGAGTAGGTGACTCAGGGAGTGGAGTAGGGCAAAGAAGGAGTCCTTCTAGTTTTCACATCTCCTAAAATCGATTGGAATCCGATGAGGTGTTATTTTATACACTTTTTTGGGTCATTTAACCCTCTAAATCATGTAAATATGCCCAGAGTATATGCTTAATCATTTGTTTTTTTGTTTTTAGCATTTGGATGGATTTTGGAGAATATACACGTGACTTGGGCTCAACTGGAGAAGAAACGGACAAGAGTACGACTGTATACCAAATCCTTTGAAGAACTGTGCTCACAGTGCGTGGAGACGGCGTCGCCAAACTTTTAACGGCGTCAGATCTTACAAGCGACAGCGTCAGGACACTTACGACGACATCAGAATGTAGCCACCTCAAAAAAAAACAGTAGAAGATTCGGTGAAGCGACGACGTCAGAAACCTTGCAACGCCGTCGCGGCTTCTTTTTCTATATATACCTACAGTTTTTAGGGTTTTTAGGTACGTAACTTTTGGGATCCGAACCCTAGTTTTAGAAGACGAATTTGGCTGCTACTTAGGCCGTTTTTAGGGCGTCAAACCCCTCTTGTATATGCCATTAACTCATGTTCTAATCAAGTGAGATAATTTATCTTTTATCATTCAACACGTCTATGTTTTGTTTGATTGATTTATGTTCTTCAGTTCCTTAGAATATGTCCGGCTAGATCCATTAGTAATTACTTATGATTGCATGAAACTTATTATGTAGATCTTTATTATGTTGCTTCTTATGATAGATGTGCGCGTTAGGCTTTAGAAAACTAGCAATAAGATATTAAATTGGCATAGACGTCTAGGGAAACACGAGTGTGTAGAAAGAATACCATCGGTAACAGTCTTCATACTACCTTACCCCTATCATGGTTGATCCCTCTAAAGTATTTAAAATGCATGTAATGTACTCTTAGGGGCCTTGTAATAGTCTTCATACTACCTTACTTGTACGTTTCCTTCATAGAATATTACATACGCGGCGGGTTTGTGTAATTCTGTTAGCCTCAGAATATTGAGTCGAACAATGGAAGTTCGTTCATTAATTATATTAGGTCTCGGTCATTAATTAATATATGTTGTAATAGGCTAGACGGGTAAACGGGCCCTTAAACGTAAGCTAACCGGTCACGTGTATCGGGCGAAAGCCCAAGTAATCCCGAGCCCGGCCCGTAGAATTACTAAAGGCATGAAAGGCTTTTAGTTTTGATACATATACACCTCACCAAGGAAGGTAAGGTGGGGTTGGTCATTTGTAACTTATACATTTACAAGTAAACAATCTCATTCTCTTACTTTCTCTCTCTACAATTCTTCTCATCCAATCTTACTTTTCTTGTTCATCAATATGAAGTGAAGTGATTCTTGGTTACCGGCATTTGGTATCAGAGCCTCGGGTAGATCGTGGTTGTTCTCATTCTCTCACGTTCTCTCTCTACTTTCTCTCTCTACAATTCTTATCATCTCCTAACTTATTTTCTTGGTTCATCATAATATGAAGTGAAATGATTATTGTTTACCGACATTTGGTATCAAGAGCCTCGGGTAGATCGTAGTTGTTTTGTGGTTTAATAAGCTCAAATTAAAATTTTCGTGGCTTATTTCTTCAAATAAGCTCACGGCATAAAAAACTTTCGGGGCTTATTGGTGTGTTGAGCTTATTCTCTCTTTGGTCTTCGTGTTAGTAGCTTATCTTGAAGCTTATTTTTCATTTTCATGGCTTATTTTTGCAAATAAGCTTACGGCTCACAAAACTTTTGGGCTTATTGGTTTGTTTTGCTTATCTATATCATTGCTCTAATCATTCTAAAACTTATTGTGTTTGATTCGTGATTATAAGCTCAAAATTTTCATGGCTTATTTTGAAATATAAGCTCACGTCTTATTTTTTTTGGGGGCTTCTTGGTTAAGTTTAGCTTATTCACTCCTTAGTAATAGTAGTTTCATGGCTAGTATTTTTTAAACTAGAATCTTCATTTTTTGCTAAATTTTCATGCTTATTTTCGAGCTTATTTCAAGCTTATTGGTTGCTTATTTACGAAGCTTAGTTTGAGATTGGCTTATTTTTTTGGTGTGGTCCAAACCGGTCAAAAACAAGAAACAAGATCCACAATTTGTGCTTCACACGATAAAGACATCTTGTTTTTTTGTGTAAGTGGTCCTCACTAGAAAGTGACACCGAGCGAAATATGTAAGACAAGCCCAAGCGGAATATGTATGCTAAGCGAAATATGCAGGTTTAAGTCAAGCGAAATATTACATTTACTAGAAAGACACTCTGCCAAATTTTTTATAACTCGAGCAAAATATGTTTAAGTTCAAGCGAAACATGCAGTATTGAGTTCAAGCGGAATATGTTTAATATCAAGCGA
The DNA here is from genome assembly GCA_026074375.1 of Tanacetum coccineum. Lineage (NCBI taxonomy): Eukaryota > Viridiplantae > Streptophyta > Magnoliopsida > Asterales > Asteraceae > Tanacetum > Tanacetum coccineum. The sequence goes on from BQNB010007054.1 coordinate 50,311, forward strand.
AACATGCAGTTTTCAATTCAAGCAAAACATGTTTAATTACAAGCGAAACATGCAAGATTGATTTCAAGCGAAATATGTTTCAATTCAAGCGAAATGTGCAGTCTTCAATTTTCAAGCGAAATGTGTAAAGTTTGAAGCGAAATAGGTAATTTCCAAGCAAAGCGAAATATGCATTTTTTCTTTCAAGCCAAGCGAAATATGCACACTTGCAAGCGAAACATGTTAGTTTAAGATTTTGAGTTTTCAAGACATTGAATTCATAACAAACAAACCTTAATCCAAATCAATTAACATTCACGATTTTCTATTGATTTTGTAAAATCCCGAAAAGACACAATTCTTTTCTCGGTTTTAATCATAGACTTGTAAAATCCCGTGGACGTTTATTGTTTTCATTTTTACCACAACTTCAATCACAACACATCTACTTAAGATCCTACAATCATTTTTCACTTCATAATACTTTAATCATTCATCATGACAACTCTAATTGTAACTTCCACAACCGACAGTCAAATGCATAACAACATAATGGCAGCTGGTTTAAGGGATCGTCCACCAATGCTTACAACGGGACGATATGCACAATGGCGATTATGGTTCTTACGATACATTGATACAAGACCAAATGGTGATGCCTTATGGAAGTGCATTCTCGAAGGTCCTTACACTCCAACTAATGTCGTTGTTCCAGCTGTTCCTGCAACAGAGAATTCTCCAGCAGTTCCTGAACAAACAACAGTCGAGACAGTTATGAATATGACTCCTGAAAACAGAGCTCATTTTGAAGCAGAAAAAGAAGCGATTCATTTGATATTGACTGGAATTGGAGATGAAATATACTCAACTCTTGATGCATGTAAGACAGCTCAAGAAATGTGGAAAGCCATCAAAAGGCTACAACAAGGTGAATCACTCAATATTCAAGATGTCAAGATAAACTTATTTTGGGAGTTTGGTCAATTCACCTCTACGTTGGAGAAGAAACAATGAGTCTACTACACAAGATTCTAAGATGATGACATGAAATGATCAGAAACCAATTTGCAGTTGCTGATCGCAAGTCAATGTTCAATTTCTTCACAACTTTACCAGAATGGTCAGATATATAAACAATTTTCAAGCAACAACACAAGGTTGGATGAAGTTTATATCACAACCTTTGACCTTCTGTAAAACAATACCAAACGAAGTTAAATGAACCCATGCTAAAAGAATGGCACAGAATGCCTAACCCTTATTAGCATTGTTGGCTAATCGCTCATCACTTCAAGACACTTATTACCAATCATCAAAACCTCAAAAATCATATGCACCAGCATCAAAAGCTTCACTTCCAACCAGATCTCATGCAACTACAAGATACAAAGGCAAAGAGATAGCCAAACCAATCACACCACCATCTGAAGAAGACAGTGATCCTGAACAAGCTTAGAGGGATAAAGACATGCAGAAAAATTTGGCTCTCACTGCAAAGTACTTTAAGAAAATCTACAAACCTACCAACAACAACCTCAGAACTTCCTCAAACACCAGAAACAAGAATGTGGATACTACTCTAAGGTACAAGAATGACAATCAAACTGGACAGTTTGGGAATCAGATGGCAGTAAATGTTGTTGGGGCTAGAGAAACTATAGGTGGTTAAGTAGTGCAACAATCTGGGATACACTATTTTAACTGCAAGGAATTTGGTCACTTTGCTAAGGAATGCAAAAAGTCAAAACGGGTTAAAGACTCTACATATCACAAGGAAAAGATGTTGTTGTGTAAACAAGCTGAGAAAGGTGTACAACTTAAAGCAAAGCAATCTGACTGGCTAGCAGACACGGATGAAGAAATTGATATGAAACAAGAATGGAAGCACATTACAGTTACTAGCAAGATACAGGATGGTTTCCTATGTCGACTCATGCACTGACTCTGCGCCTTGGACTAGGTTTTAAAATAAGATTAACTGACGATAGTGTCTGCCATGGACTAACCCCATTTTGAGCATATGAGTCATTGTAAACACTGTGCAGTGGAGACGGGTGATAGTAATTAATTCCTGACTCACCGGATATGTATGTGTAATGATATTCAAGATAGGTCAAAACTGATGTAGACTGTGATTGAAGAGGCGTGTTGCACTTTCTAATTAATTGAAAATTTTAAAAAAAAAAACTTGATGTCGATGAAAATAAAAAGATTCAAAACAATTAAAGAAAGCAAATGCACTAACTCAAGAATTAACTGAGTGCAAATCTATTCTTGCGGAAACTAGTAGAACTCTGAGGGAATCTAATAATATCCGGGATAGTTGTTTAGTTGCACTTCAAAATAAATAGACTGAGCTTGAAGAGTATATGGCCTTTAATAATCGTATTGTTGACTATGAGAAACTTAAACTAAGTTCAAATGAACCTCTAGGACTATTAGCTCAAAAAGAAATTGACATAAAAGAAAGTTTAAAAGTTAAAGCCTATGAAATTTCAGTTGTCAAAGAGAAACATGATGAGTTAGTCAAACAGAGTCTTTTAACCAAGTCACATTACGAAGGTCTTGTCAAGGAGAAAACAAAGGTAATAACGGATTTGAAGCTTAAGGAAGAAAAAGATATTGACAAAATGATTTCAATGGAAAACCAGTTAAAGTTTTTGAATGAAATTGTTTACAAACGGAGTCAATCAATCCAAACCATTCATATGTTAGCACCCAAATGCCCTACATTTAATGGAAGACCTACCTTTGCCAATCCAAGGTACCTCAAAAAGGCTCAAAATGAGATACCATGTTTGTATGCGATCCCACATGACCAATCTGATCCTGCAAACAGACTCGTCCCCGATCGGGAAGAGACTCTGACTCTTGATAACGAGAGTCGATCAAAATTGAATAAAGACTTAGTGAAACCTTTTGACTACACAAAGTTAAATAGTCTTTATGAAATTTTTAAACCCCCGACTCAGCATTATGAAATTCAGTTCGCACAGGCAAATGAAATAAGAAAGAAAATGTGGAGAAAATCATTTGTGAAAACAAAACCAAATATTTTCAAAAACATAGATTTCTTACCAGTGTCTAAATCAATAAGCAAAAGTAGACAAGCATATAATGTCATGACAAATAACATTAATCATCTGAAAGAAATTGTCAATCAAGCATGGGTAAAACATTCAAACGACCTTCTTCATCTTCGTAACCCAACTGCGCAAGATATGGAAATCCTAGTTAAGACATGTTTGATGCCCCTTGCCCTTAAGACTCAGAATGATAGTTTCGCATTTGTACATGAACTTAAGCAAGAAATGCATGCAGATTTAAAGTACGTTGAATCTCTTGAAGATGAACTTGATGAACTTGAATCTGATAAGGCAGAATTTTCCAACATGTATGATATGCTTTTGCAAGAATGTGTGTCTAAAGATGTTATGTGTTCTTATTTGCAATCTTCATCTGATTTAGATGAGATCACTGAATTACAATGCTTATATCTTCATAAAGTCAGGGAATGTGACTGTCTTGCACAAAAGCTTTCTGAACAAACTGAATTTGTAAGTAAAGAGATTTACACTGAGCTTTTACGAAGTTTTGCTAAATTAAAAAAAACACTCAATTTCTCTTATAATCGCTTTACAACAATGTCAAGAACAACTGAAAAATGACACAGTTTGCAAAGAAAAAGTGTCAAATGTATTTCGAAAGGAAAGTGAACAATATTTTGAAATACAAGATTTGAAAGCTCAACTGCAAGACAAGAACATTGCAATAAGTGAGTTAAAGAAACTCATTGAAAAATGCAAAGGAAAATCTGTGTTATTCGACAACCAAATGCTCAAAGGATTCCAAAACCATCAGTTTTAGGAAAACTAGCTCCTTTTTCAGACTCTCTTGAGAGAAAAAATTAAGAAAAAGTCGGTTTCAAAAACTAATGAGTCAGAGGGTTTATCAAAACCAGTCACTCCACAGAATTTGCCTCAAACAGCAACGCAAGCTGTAAGTAACATAAATGTGATTAAACCAGGCATGTATCGACTTGAAAGTAGTACAACACAAACTAGAGCACCAAAGTTGACTCAGACTTTTTAGGAATACTAATCCTCACGTGTCTACATCTACAGGAGTAGCTCACAGAACTAATGTTAGTAGAACACAGCCTAGGAGCAATCAAATAAAAGATAAGGTCCTGCCAAACACTAGTCAAGTGAAGTTTAAGAAGACTAAAGTAGAAGACCACCCTAGGATTTCTAGTATTTCTAATCAAACAAAGTTTGTAACTGCGTGTAATGACAGTTTAAATTCCAAAACTTTGAATGTTAATGTTGTTTGTGCTACTTATGGAAAATGTGTGTTTAATTCAAATCATGATGCTTGTGTTTCTAAGTTTTTTGATGCGTGAATGGCTAGAACTAAGAAGCCTTATGTAGTGCCTATTATGTTTAGCAAACCCAAAAAGTAAGCGAACAATCCCGTTGCACAGCATAAGAAAACAGTTGCATCAGAATCCACTACCACAAATTCTAAGAGTTACTATAGGATGCTATATAAGAACACTAGTAAGGCATGGAAATAGTGGATAGCACAACAATGCCCATCAGCATATAAATGGGTTCCTAAGACAAAAAATAAATTGGTACCTAAAGTTAGAAATGAAAGTGTGACTAAAAAAGTTAGTTTTGCCATAGATAATGTATCTAGGATAACTAATGTCTTAAAACTCATAAACACTTTAGGATCTAATTTGTCATGTATTCCAACGTCCTCTAATTCTCTTGCAGATTATGCAACTCGACCTATTCATTGTTGACTCGGGATGCACAAAGCACATGACGGGCAATCTATCACTGCTGTGCAATTTTGTTGAAAAATATTTAGGTACCGTTTGTTTTGGCAATGATCAATTTGCTCTAATTCTTGGTTATGGAGATTTAGTTCAAGGAAATATTACGATCAAAAGGGTTTACTACGTTGAAGGTCTCAATCACAATCTTTTCTCGATTGGTCAATTCTGTGATGCAGATTTGGAGGTTGCATTTTGGAAATCTACATGTTTTGTAAGAGATCTTCAATGAAACGACTTACTAACCGGTAACATTTCTCATTTTCAGGTTATTTACAACTTTAGTAAATTCCATTATTTATTTTTAGAGTTTTACGCGTTCGCTTTTAATTATTAACTTATAGTTAAATCGCGTAAACTAAAAATCAACGTTCAATGTAAACGGACATCAAACAAATTAAAGTTTACATCAAGCAAGTGTTATATGATTATTAGGAGTATAATTTATAACTTTTCATAATTTATTTTTGTTGGTTACGTAAAACGCTTACGTTTCGCAATAAATTACATTCGGTCGTACCCGGAAGCACCTTTACCTATCTACACTCAAACAAATACCCACATTTATACCCAATACTCAAAATTAACTTATTTTGCTTACTTATATCCCCCTAGAACCGGACCTAAGCATTTACATAAGAAAGAAATACCAAAACTCCCACTAACTCCTTTCTACACATGTGAATTCTTACACAAAGATGTACCTTTGACCCATGTTACTAGAAATTGTCCAATCTATGTACCATTGCACCCTTTGAGCCGTGGCCTCCTCCTAGGGAGGAGGAGAGCTCTTACAACTTGTCCTTAAACCATTTCAATCCCATGGTTTCACTTTAGGTTGTTTAAGGTTTTCTATACACTATAAAAGGAAAGCCCTAGGTCTAAAGCTTATACTCTTACACTTCCAAGCAAGAATCAAAGCAAAAAACTCCCTCCCTTACTCTCAAAACCCATGCAACTTAAGGTGTGCTAGGGTTTCTTTTAATTTTTGCACCCAAGGATTTCCAAAAGGATTCAAGTGAGTTCAGTCTAAGGTCTACCTAAGGTTACTCAAGGTGTTAACAAGCTTGGATTTGGGTTTTTTTACATAAGATTTATCAAGAAACATTATTTAGGGTTTTCTTGATTTAGGGTTTCTGATTTTGAAGGCTTGGTTAGGTATTTACCTCTTGTGTTCATCATCCTAGTTCTTATACAAGGTCACATTTAAAGTATTCCTATGTTCATTCATTCATGTTCCTATTGTGTACATACTTGTTTTATATGTTAAACACCACCTAGATTCATTTTTAGTGTATATAAATGTTTGTATGATTTCATTGAACAAAGTGGACATGAAAATTTAGAGGACTTAATAAATGTAATATTTACGGTATAACACTTGGTGGAAAATTTTGTGTGCAGTTGCTAAGACTACTTATTGGGTAGGCTTCCTAGTGAATCTTTATTCTTCTTTCTTTAAACAAAAATTAGATTACAAACTAACTTTATTAAAAACCCTAATTATATTTTAATACCTACTGTTGGATTCGAACCATAGACCATATATTTTATATTTTATAAAAATAGTACTCTTTACAAGGATCGTGAGCATGTAAGGAACTCGAAAAACGGAATTATAACGAACAAGTTACGAATTTTGCAAGTTATATATAACTAACTTTATAAAAACAGTTTTATAAACTGTGATGAACAGTAAAAGTTACTGTTCATCAGAGGTTTAAATTGTATAAATATAATATTTTGATAAATTTCCTTAATACGAACCCACGGACATAAAGAACTCGAAAAACGGAATTATAACGAACAAGTTACGTATTTTACAAGTTGTATATAATTAATTATATAAAAATAAACTGTTATGAACAGTAAATATTACTGTTCATCAGTGGTTTAAAACTTTATAAATATGATATTTTGATAAATTATCTTAATACTAATCCAAGGATATAAGGAACTCGAGAAACGGAATTATAATGAACGAGTTATGATTTAAACAAACTACGTATAATTAATTCTATAAAAATAGTTTTTATAAACTGTAATGAACAGTAAAAGTTACTGTTCATCAGAGGTTTAAACTTTATAAATATGATGTTTTGATAAATTATTTTAATACGAAGACATGGACATAAGAAACGTATAAAACGGAGTCGAAACGATAAAGATATGAAGTTTTAAAACTCGCGCGCATTACTTTTATTTTTATACAATCTTTTATAAAACAATTAAATTAATAATGAAATATCATTATTAAATCATACATTTTTACAAATGATGCGTTAGTAAATAAAAATAATATTTTCTTTACGTTATACAAGTATTTTACTGTAATTTAACAAGCACGGATTAATAAAATTTAAACTTTTTAAGATTTAATAAAATCTATTGTTGGTGGGTTTTGTAGCTATACGACATGTGGATCGTTTTAATTATAATGAATACATTATACTCATACGGCCTATAATTAATTATGTTGCATTCAAATTGCCGAGGCGATTCACTTACTTGATTTAGATCATCAATCATTCACTTACGGTGAGTTCATAGCCCCGCTTTTATACGATTACATTGTTTTTACAACTTTGGGGTGAGAAACATGCCATTTGGACGCAAGTATCTTTTAAATCCATATTATGAGTTGGCCTAAATGTAGCTAACCACTATTTGGCCACTATCAGATGAACTGTCAATTGTAATTAAGCGAAGCAGCGAGATGTTAAGAATAGATCTATTTGGATTGACATTCCCGTTCGGGTGAGTAGCGCTCATCAGTTTCGACTGTACTGAAACAACGAACGTATACATGTTGGAACAATTTGGATTTGCGGGCTTGAACATCTACACGGGCACATTTTGTGCATTAAATTGCATACATATATGTCGAGCTTCGGTTGTCATGAGAATAGTGCATCTTCATAATTACTTTTTAAGTATTGTATGTGTTACATGTCTTACATTAGAAATCTTTGTGGTCTTCCTATTTTATACATTTATAAAACCTGTGAATTCACCAACTTTATGTTGATCGTTTTAAAGCTGTTTTTCTTTGGTCAATAAGGTGAACGAGAAACAAGGATACATTGGTGGTCACCATTTTGGAGTCATTACTATAAAGATTTGGATGCATTACATTTTGGGAATATTTGTGTTATGTCTTAAAATCTTTACTTTTCATGGATGAACTATTTAAGCTTCGGCTATTGTAACAAACAAGTCTATTTAATCCAATGTATCAATTTTAACGACTCATATAGAGGTCGTTCTCATATCTTGTGCTATTGATCTATGAAGTAACACTCTCCAACCCATATTCCGCTGCGACCCATTTTGGGGGTGTTACAGATTGGCATCAAGAGCTAGGTTTATAGTGAACCAGGTACAAATGTTTTTTACTTGACTATATCCATTTTCAACAATTGCATCATATAAAAGTTTTTCACGGGACACAATACACTATTGAGTTGCATTAGTTGGTTATGCTATATGTTTTCATGACATGTATACATGTCTATATTATACTACATATATACTATGATGGTCTTATATAATATACTTATATAAGTTTATTTATCTTCCTGCAGTCATGTCTTCTGCATCATCCGCTGTCACCTATACCTCTGTGTAACTGATCCGAACCAAGGTAGAGTCTTTGGGGAGTCCGATTATGGAGATACCCAATGGGGTTTACCACGAGTTTCATCATTACGGATATGATGGACTTCCCATGCAGCCAGTAGACCCACCATCTCCTGACTTTGTGCCCGGACCTGAGCACCCACCATCTCCTGATTACGTACCCGGTCCTGAGCACCCACCTTCACCCATCAAGATACCACATGTACCCGAGCCTGAGTACCCCGAGTACTTAGTACCTTCAGAGGATGAGGCACCCATAGAAGACCAGCCTCTACCCGCTGATGCTTCACCCATAGCCCTATCACCAGGCTATGTACCTGATTCTGACTACCGAGGGGATCCGGAGGGAGACTCGAGGGAGGAGCATGCTGACTACCCTGCCGACGGAGGGGATGGAGATGATGAGCCCTCCGGTGATGACAATGATGATGATGATGATGATGATGAGGAGGAGCCTTTCGAGGACGAGGAGGATGACGAGGAGGAGGAGGAGCACCTAGCTCTGGCCGACTCTTTTGCTATACTTGTTGTTGACCATGTTCCCTCATGCTGGGTTACAGAGGCATTTGAGGAATTATAAGTCTTGCACCCACACTAGTCCACCTCAGTCAGGTATACCCATTTGACAGGGACACGTCTCGGTAGGGACGGAAGACTGTCAGACCTGAGCCACGATGTCGGCATCCTTAGAGGCTACGCATTGCGGGGGGGGGTTGGGCATGCGGCTTTTAGTGCACCTACACCACAAGACTACCTGTTGCATCTCACCATTACCCTACCATCACCACTAAATACTAGCTACTGAGCATTTGGGGCCCCATTTGGCATTTAGGGCAGCCGTGGCATTCAGATCGAGAGCTGCAGCTGCATCACCACCCTTATCACTTCTACCTACTTCCCCCAGGACTGATGTTCCTGAGGCTGAGATGTCACCTCAGAAGAGAGCTTGCCTTACTACTCTCGCTCTCGGATACGAGATCGGGGAGAGTGTCAAAGCGGCTAGGTGCCGCGAGACCAGCCCTTAAGGCCTAAACTCCAGAGGTTGACACTTGGGATGAGATTGTTGAGGCCATGATGGAGATAGCACCGACCACCTTGGAGGGGGTCGACCAGAGAGTGACAGAGCTTGATACTACTGTTAGGCAGAGGACTGAGGAGTTTCAGGTACGATTTGAGGAGGCATATGATGACCGAGCTTACTTGGGAGCCCTAGTCAACACACTATACAGAGATAGACCATACCACCGCCACACAGCTTTGGCTTTGGATAGAGAGGCTGTATATGCTCGTATAGCATGGACTAGTTCTGAGGAGAGGAGTGCAGCCATAGAGGCACATGTTAGGACACTGGAGGCACAGGTTGCCACGTTGATTACTCAGACCACATCACTTCAGACTCAGTTGACTACAGCGCTTGGACGTATTGCGACACTAGAGGCTAGAGACCCAGAGCCCCAGGATGGACCAGCTGAGGCTGGCAGCAGCTGTTAGTCATGTATCATTTGTAGCTATCCTGTATAGCCTATTAAGTTTTATGGGTTACTGATCGTTGCCAAACTACACCTTAAAATATATATAATATATAATAAAATATAAAATATATATAGTAAGAATAGTTTAGAAACAAAGTCAATAAAACCGAGAAGTAGTATAGAATGTTCCCGGGTCGTTTATCCCCAACGAGGCTGGACTGGAGAATCGATACAGTCGAAAGATTGGAGTTTGAATGAGAAAAATGATTTGGCAGTGTGGAAAGTTAAATTAAACAATATCAAACAAAAACGTTTAAGAAAATCCTAAAAATTATGAAATTAAGCTAGAAGACGAGAGCACGAATCCCGAACAAAGGGGGAAAAACCTAAAATCTTCAAAATTATCCCTACGAAGAAATTTTCACTTCTAAACTACTCTAGGGAACAAATAACGAAGAATGAAAAAGACTAGACCGAAAACGGAGGTCGTTTGACCCAAAAAAAAACGGAGTCAAGACAAAATACCGCACCCGGGACCGCTCTTTAAAAAATCAAAAGTTAAAAAAATGACCCATTCGAAAAATTTTTATATTTTTCTATAACTATATGAAAAAAAAAAAATTTCTAAAAAAAGAAAATATTTTTTTTGATAATTTTGTATTTTTTATGAATTTTTAAAACTTTTAACTAAATTAAATTATAAAAAATATTAAATGACTTCGAAAAATTCTGAATTTTTTTCTAAAAATACTTTACACTATGTTCTACCTACGAAAAATAAGAAACAAAAAGTTTGCTTATAAATAAGCCGTCAATAAGCTGTACACAGCTTAATGGCTTTAAAAGCCAAAATGAGTATAAAGATTAAAGCCCTTGGGACTATGACAGAAAAGTCCCAAGGGCGCAGCGGTGTGTGTTGTGTACAAAGAGAGGTGTACGAGGGTAGTGGACCGTTCGAGGTCTTGCTCACCCGGGTCACCCCTTGTCTCCTTTTTTTTTTTCGAAAACTTTGTAAAGCAAAGTTGTTAAGGCGTTAAGCTCGTGGGCCTTAACAACTTTCTCAACTACAAAGTTTTCTGAAAAGCTCTAAATAAGCTTAAAAATAAGCTTTTAAATGACAGAATTGCTTAAAAGGACTTAAAGCTAAAATTTAGCTAAGTCATTTGGCTTATGGTGGACAAATAAGCTAAACTAGGACAACTAATCTAAAAAAGGACTTAATCTTAATTAGATTAAGCGTCTAAAGCAAAATGCTTAAAAACTAAATAAAGCTGGTTAAAAGGGCTTATGTTGGACAGAAGAAACTAAAAATATGCTTCTTTAAAGCTAAAAAGCTTAACTGTGGCACCTTATATATGCAAAGGAAAATGAGAAAATAAGCACTCAAAACTAACTACTTTATCAAAATAAGCTGCCTAGGATTCAAATCGGAGCTTTATGACAGTAGTGAATAAGCCTGAATGAAAAATAAGCAATCCCTACACTAACAACTAAGCTAAAACAGTGAAGGGGCTAATTTGAGCTTAAAATTTAAGCATCAAATAGCTTCATAATGGATTGAATGAAAATTGAAAGGGCTTATCTAAGGGCTTATAGGCTCTCAAAATAAGCCAAAAAATTAGACTTTAGTACACTAAAAGCTTAAGAAAAGGAAGCTTAAAGTCTCCCCTTTGCACCAGGGGAGATTAAGGCTAAAATCAAGGGCTATTGTGGAAAGCTTTTTAAAGCTTGTCAAAATAGCCTCAAATGAAAAAGATAAGCTAAAACAGATTGAATATACTATGAAATGGACTTGTGCACCAATTTTAAGCTTCCAAAAATCATTTTAACTTGCTGAATTTTACTCTTGAAAAAGGGTCTTTTTGCTTTTAAAAACTGCCTCTTAAATTCTTGGTGGTTTTGACTCAATAAGTCAAATGACACCAAGGCTTGTTACAGCTTGTTTCCAACACACAAAACACTCACTTTTTTTGACACTACAACTTAAGATCACAAGAGCTTATGAGATAAGCTCTTGTAGCCTTTCTTGAACACCACAGTTTTGAAGATGGTTTAAAAAACTTTGAAAAACAATTTTGAAACTAAAAAACTTATAAGAACAGCTTAAATGGGCTTAACAACCTAAGCTAAAACTAGCTTGAGTACCACAACCCATACACAAAGCATTTTTGACCCGTTTTCCATGTTAACCCAAACACTCCCTTAATTTTTGAAAAGGACTTTTAAGCCTATAAAAACTAAGTGTAACTGAAAATTTTAAAAGCCTAACACTACTTAAGCACTTTTAAACAATAAAATAGTAAAAAGCAAAACAATTAAGCATTTAAAAATGGGAAAATAAGCTAGACAGAAATAAGCACTTCCTGACAGTTTTAACTGAAATTGCATAAAAATGAAATGAAAGGCATTAAAAAGCATATTTAAGCACTAATAAACATCAATAAGCACACAAGACAGAAATAAGCTAAGAAATAAGCTAATAAGCTTTTTTGCTACAGTAACTTTTTTAGCAAAACTTAAAAGAAATTATACCTTTGATCCTTTGCTAAAAAGGATTTTTGGAGACCTAATTAAGCTCTAAATTCCTACCCCAGCTTATAATTAAGCTTAAACTAAGAATATACCCAATAAGCCTTCCACAATAGCTTATTCATCCATCTCTAATCCAACAGTACTCTTGCCTTTCTTTTAAATTTTTCTTAAGGTTTTTAAAAACAGAATGTAAGAATATGCTGAAATGAAAGCTTTAAAAGTTTTAAGAGACTTTTGCAATTAAGAACACAAAAAATTAAAGGAACTCAATTTTCATTAAAAATGAAGTACAAGTACAATAAAAACTTTTAAACTAACTTAAAACTACACTTAAACTACATAAAAACTATCTTTTTAGCCACAATGGCTTTACAAAGATTATATAGAAGAAAATACAACTAGGTCTTCCTCTCTTTGTCTTCATCCAGTTGTGCTTGTTTGTAGACACAAATGTGAAGTGTGCTTGTTGTGAGTGTGCAAAGAACAAGCAAATCCTGGCCCTTCCTTTTTGCCTTGGTTTCCAAACATTTGATCCGAGCCATTGGTTATAGCATAAATATTGAAAAAGGTGTGGATTGCCAACTTGGCAATGGCAACATGTGACAAGGGAAGGTAGTGGAGGAGGGGGGTGATGCTTATCTAGGGGTTTTTCGAGGTGGGGGATAAAACGGGTATTGTTTGGGGAAGATAATTATTTGGTGGGAAAAATGGGTTTGAGAGAGACAGAGTGAAAGTTTGTGGGTTTGACAACATTAGCCCCTTAAGGTGTGTATAGAGTTTGCACCACACGTCCTTGTGTTGTTATAGTTTTGGGGACTTGGCAAATTAAGTCCCCAAGGGTTATAACACCCTTTGCACCGTAAGTCCTTGGTAGTTATAAGTTAGTGGACTTGGCAGTTTTACCCCTTGGAGTTAAACTTTCCCTCATTGACAGTTTAAGTCCTTCTCTTCTTTTCCTTCTTTTTTCTCTTTAAACAAGTTTAGGGATTTACAAGTTTAGTCCCTAAACTTGCTTTTCTTGACTTTTGGCTTCGGGGTTGACTTGGGTTGAGTTTTTCAGGCTTGGGCTTGGACTTTGACTTTGTCTTTTCCTGCTTTTCCATTCCGAGTCCGGTTTTGTCGTTTTGGCTTGTTTTTTTTTCCGTTTACCTTTTTCTTAGTTATCAGTTTGCTGCACAACACAATTAGCAAAACAAGCATATATTTTGGCATTTTAAGTCCGTTTTGGTTATTTTAGCTCGTTTTTAAAGGTAAAAGGTATGTGTAATTAAACCATACCAAATCCCCATACTAGGTATTGTCGTTGTTCCTCATTTGCAATGTTATGAAGTAAAACATTTACGACAAACTAGAATCTTCAATCCCCCTTCGACTAATAAACTTTTGAAAAGTAGGCTAAGTGTTCGTCTAAGGGAAACTAAAAGTCTCAAAAGCTTCGACAAGTCCCGTTTTCACCATTTTTTATCTATACACTAACTATCCCTAATATTTTTGGATTTTCCTTTTTCTTTTCTCGACTTTCTGTTTGACTTCCTTTATTATATCACCATTGGGATCATAGAATGAGAAACACCCATAGAATAATCTACGGATGTCCTGACGGATAAAATTCATCGTCCCGATTTTTTCACATAGCTCCAATCCAAGCAATTTTAAACAAAGATCATGTCAATATAAGTCTAAATGCTAAGCATCATATTCTGACTTGTGAACTTTTACTCCCTAACCATGGAGTATATGATTTAAATGTGTGTACTCATTTCAACTCAACCATTAGATCTACTTATTCCATAGTGTGATTCAAGTTGAATCAGAAGACTCAAAGCAACAACTTTTTAGGACCTTGTATACTTAATTTTAAAGAACGAAATTTAACTGTAGAACTTTTTGCAACATCTTCAATTCATTTCATAATAAGTTACTAAAGTTTCGGAATGCGTTAGCTTAGTTTGAAACACCTACCTAGCCTCGCTCCTCTTGTAGGGTTATCACAACCAACGGGACCGGAGTTCTTAGTTTGAAAACACACCCCTTGCTAGCGTAGTGGAAATAACATCAAACAAATTCTTCATATTATGCTAGGGGATAAGTGTCTTAGTTTGAACCCTCACCTTGACCTCGCTTCATGGTGTGATATTCACAACACACCAATCCATAGATAGAAGTAAAGTTGTACTTAGTTTGAACCCCCACCTCGTGGTTAGCGGTTAGTGGGATATAATTGACTCATCTTTTACTTGTTCCATATAATCAAAATGTATGCTTTATTGGCATAATTTTCAATATTCATGCACATTTTTGCATTCATACTTCATTCATGTCTTCTTGTTGGCATTTAAACTTTCGAATTATTAAGACAAAAAATCTCGTTTTAAAGAATCAAGTTACAATTTGAAGCCTTTTTCTAAAAATTGATTGACTTAGTGAATTGAATTGAGCCGTATGATTAGGTGGATTAAGAAGCTATGGGAGGAAAAAAGCACAAGTCTACTCATATAAGTTTTAGAAGAAATCTTGTCTTAGAAGCATAAACTTATATTTAACTTCTAACTATTCTTGTTATTCACTTATTAAAATTCGAGAAGCAATCGGATTTCGTGAAAAGCTTAGCCTACAATGTGGTAAGTTGAGGAACTAGCTAGGGCTCAACACACCCTGATCGATGGCTCAAAATTTATTCTCATTATACCCATTTGGAAAGTTCATAAACTTTGAAAAACACTTATTTTAATTTTTGAAAATTTTTAAAATTTTAATTTTTTGTATTTTTGCATAATTTGGTGGTAAAAAACGGGATTGCGTGATAACAACAAACTGCAGGCAAAAATATCAAATCGAAAGATCCCCCCACCATACTTAGAAACTAAACATCGTCCTCGATGTTTCAAGGGGTTCTACGCAAATCTAGGCCGTTATGAAGTGTGCAAAGATTAAACGTTTAGTCGATTAGATTGGATACTGGATTTCCAAAATGAAGCTGAGGGATGTGAAACTCTGTGGGATACTGTGGCACGAGAGTTTCACAGTCCGGGAAATCCTGGAAATACAACAAAAAGCACAAAAACATAGACATAAAACGGTTAATGGAAATTGTAAGCCTCTATCACAACAATCAAACACTTATTTATTAATACTACTGATAAGCATGGGGTGCCTCCCACGAAGCGCTTGTTTAAGGTCCCGACGCTTGACCCGTCCCCCGAATTTATTGGTCCATGGGGAACGTCTGGAGATCCGGGACAACCTCGGGTTTGTACGGTCACCCCTCCTTTGTTACGTGTTTTCTTCAAACAGATGACCATTCACTTTGAAATTTGGCCCGGAGTTTTGAGATAACTCGACAGTGCCATAAGGAAAAACTTGGGTTACAGTGAATGGTCCACTCCAGCGGGTCTTAAGCTTGCCTGAGAAAATCTTTAATCTAGAGTTAAAGAGGAGGACTCGATCACCGACGTTGAACACGCGGTTTTTGATTTTTGAGTCATGGATTCTCTTTGTTTTCTCTTTATAGATCAAAGAGTTTTCATAGGCATGATCACGAAGTTCATTAAGTTCATTGAGTTGAACTTTTCTGTGATCACCCGCTGTTTTGATATCAAAGTTGGTATGCTTGAGGGCCCAGTAAGCTTTGTGCTCGAGCTCGATCGGAAGATGACATGCCTTCCCGTACACTAACTTATATGGAGTACACCCGATGGGTGTTTTGTAAGCTGTGCGGAAAGCCCAAAGTGCGTCATCTAATTTATCCGACCAAGAGGCACGATTTTCGCCCACGGTCCTTTCAAGAATCCTTTTCAAACCACGATTGGATACCTCAACTTGTCCACTTGTTTGTGGATGATACGCGGTGGAGAGACGATGAGTGACTCCGTATTTAAGCATGACCTTTGAAAATTGGTCATTGCAAAAATGGGTTCCGCGATCACTTATGATTGCACGAGGGGCACCAAATCTGGAGAAGAGAGATTTAAGAAATTTACAAACAACTCGGGCATCATTGGTGGGGAGCGCTTTTGCTTCAACCCATTTTGATAAGTAATCGACTGCCACGAGTATATATTTGTTCCCTCTTGAAGACGGGAACGACCCCATAAAGTCAATGCCCCACATGTCAAAGATTTCGCAAACTTGGATAGAGTTTTGTGGCATCTCATCACGTTGCAAAATTTTGCCTTGACGTTGACAAATGTCACATCGGGTGACAAAGTCGTGGGCATCCTTGTAGATTGTGGGCCAATAAAATCCTGAATCGAAGACCTTTTTAGCTGTGTAATTGGCACCGTAGTGTCCCCCGGTGGGTCCACTGTGGCAGGCTTTAAGAATGTCAAAAGCTTCTTGCTCCGAAACACAACGCCTAATTACTTTGGTCTGCAAGTTCTTGAATAGAAAAGGGGTTCGTCCCAAAATAGTGTTTGACGTTCTTTGAACATATCTCTCACTTTCTTTTCGGTTGGGGCGAAATCCATTTTGAGATCACAAAATTCCCGCATGGTAATTTGAAAAATCGGAAACCTTGGGGCTATTATACACCACGAAAGGAACCATAACAAGTTTGTCTCAAGAGGAAATGTTTCCGTTTAATTTCCTTTTTCTAGAGCTCACTTTGATGGGGATTTTCAGTCTTGGAAAGGTGGTCTGCGGCGAAAGATTTTCTGACTCACATTTTTTATCACGGATTACGACATCAAATTATTGGAGCAGCAAAAAAATCCAAGGAGCATCTTGGCTTAGCATCCTGCTTAGCATGCAAGTACTTAAGAGCCGAGGTGGTTACGTATACTCATATACATTTTGGACAAGACAGATATGCCAGAAATTCTCAAAAAAAAGCATTACACTACGGCAAGTAATTACTTTTTCAGTTTGTGTAAGTGCCTGTGCCTCGGTCATAGTTTTGCTTGCATAGTGTATACTCGGTTGGAAAGTGCTTGGTCTTTAGTTGCCCGAGGACTGCCCCAACAGCAAAATCACTTGCATCACACATGATTTCAAAGGGCAAGTCCCAATCGGGAGCAACTAGAATTGGAGCTTGGGTTAACTTCATCTTAAGGGTTTCAAATGCTTCAATGCACTCCTTCGAGAAGATAAACGGAGTTTCCTTTTCAAGGAGGTGGGTCATAGGCCGGGCGATTTTGGAAAAATCCTGAATAAATCGTCGGTAGAATCCGGCATGACCGAGAAAACTGCGAATACCCTTAACTGTAGTGGGATGAGGTAATTTTGCAATGACATCAACTTTTGCCTTGTCAACCTCAATCCCGGATTTAGAAATCTTATGGCCAAGGACTATGCCTTCCTTGACCATAAAGTGGCACTTTTCCCAATTTAGCACAAGATTGGTGTCTTCACACCTTTGGAGCATTTTGTCTAGGTGGGAAAGGCAAGAAGAGAAAGAGTCACCAAAAACTGAGAAATCATCCATGAAGACTTCCATGGTTTTCTCAATCATATCGTGAAAGATTGCAACCATACACCTTTGGAACGTGCCCGGTGCATTGCATAACCCAAAAGGCATGCGACGATAGGCAAATGTCCCGTAAGGGCAGGTGAAGGTAGTCTTCTCTTGATCAAGTGGGTCAATTGGGATCTGAAAGTAGCCAGAGAATCCATCCAAAAAGCAATAGTACTCATTTCCGGCTAATCTCTCAAGCATCTGATCCATGAATGGTAAAGGGAAATGGTCTTTGCGAGTTGCATCATTGAGTTTTCGGTAATCGATGCAAACTCGCCATCCCGTAACCAACCTAGTGGGTATTAACTCATTGTCTTCATTTTTCACAACGGTTATGCCTCCCTTCTTAGGGACACAATGAACCGGGCTCACCCAGGGGCTGTCAGAGATAGGGTAGATTAACCCTGCATCAAGAAGTTCTCTCGCTCTCATCTTGCTTATAACCTCATGGATTTTGGGGTTTAACTCCGCGCACGCTCGCGCTCGCGCGGCGCTCTACGCTACGCGGTTGGCATTTTCCTCCATCAAAATCTTTTGTCGTTGCAAAAACTATGGGATTTATCCCCTAATATCAGAAATTCTTCCAAGATATGGCACGTTTGTTGTGACTTAAGAACTTGATAGGGGCGGGGTTTTATCCTCATCTTTCAAGTTTTTAGCGATTATGATGGGTAATTTGTCATCACCCTCCAAAAACGCATACTCAAGATGGGATGGTAAGTCTTTGAGTTCAAGGTCGGGAGGATCTTCACATGAAGATTTAACCTTTTCAGGAACATTAATTTCACAAACCGGTGACGGAGTGAGATTTGGGTCACTATTTATCACACTTAACAACTCCTCAAGGTAAACAGTATCTCCCTCAGAATCATAGATTCCATCAACACCCGGTGGTATTGAATCATCACGTTTAAGAAATTCATTGATCTCTTCCATTAGAAAATCACTTCCTCCGAAAGGAGTGAGAGATGGAGAGCGAGAATCGATCGTAAGATCCGAAGTAGAAGTGGGATTGCCATTTTTAGAAGTTTCAAGTACTTCTTGAACATATTCTTCACAAGCAATGTCAATACACGATCTCGGTTAACCGTTTCATATCAATGATATTGTAGGAAGAGAGTTTTAGTGTCACCAACTTTGAAGGGGTCAAGGGACTTGGTCATCATGTCTAAGGGTCATTTTGCCTGTTCACCGTTGAACATCTATTAAGGCACGTGCTGTCCTCAAGAAAGGTCTTCTAAGAATAAGCTAGCCCCGTGGATCGGCAACGTAATCAAACGGACCACAAATCGGCAGGAATGAAGACGTTCCAATTTCACAAAATACATCCTCGGCGATGCCGGGTTGGAGTAGAAAATCCGTTATTTTCGTGTCAGCAAGTTCAAGTATAATTCGAGTTTTGGTCAAAAGCTGGGAGACTTAGTCTTTCCAAATTGAGAGAGGCATGAGGTTGATGCTCTGCACGAGATTGCTAAGGCTAAGCATTCGTCATCTCTGTTAAAATCACACGGTATGAGAAATTACCGAGGTCTCCAAGTTTTTCGGGAAACTTTTTTTAGGATAACCGTGAGCAATTCCCGTTTTCCGGGATGTCTAGTTCTTTGTCACTAAAAAACATTCTTATCCTTGTCATTGAGGAGCTTTCTAAACATTGGTGCAAATTTGGGCATGTGTAGAAGAGCATCCGCGAAACTTAGCTCGAAATGGAGATTCCGAAAAATCTCCATAAATTTTGAAGCTAAAAGATCGTCTTTTTCACGGAACTTTTCTTTGTTGGCCCTTGAAGGATAAGGCAAGGTTGGTTTAGTCTTTGGAACAACAACGGGTTCATGAGTTTGGACCACCGGAGGTTGGATGTTTTCGGTGCTTGGTTGCACCGTATCCTTTGTCACCTCGGGTTCATTTTCCGTCTCTTGAGGAGAAGAAGTTTGAGGTCCGTTATAGGAAACTCCGCTTCGGGTAGTGATTGCTTTCACATCACCTTTCGGGTTAGCAATGGTGTTGCTTGGAAGAGAACCCGAACCCGAAGTAGAAGCAGTATTACTATTCACGAATTTGGTGATCAGGTCCGTTATATTTGCCATTTGATTTTGCATATTTTGCATAACCGCGTCATTAGCTTTGACGTAGTGATCAAAATCGGACTTAGACACACCTGGTGTTTGATGAGCTAGAGCGGGAGCTTGGTATGGTGGAGCTGAAAGTGGGGCGATGATTAGCATCTGGAGGTTGGTAAATTTGTCACTTGATTGAAATTACCCACCTCGATTGTGGTTCAAATGTTTTCCCGGATTTTGTTGTTTGAAATTGATCCCCCGATTTTGGTTGTTTTGATGGTTTTGCATAGGAGGAAAACCGGGAGGTCAAATTTGGTTTGCAACCATCTGAGGTCGGTAACTGGTATTCCCTTGGTTGTAGTTAACTGCGGCTTGTGACACGTATTCTTGGATATTGTCACGACGATAGTCATTGGTGGCTGGACAATTTTGGTTAAGAATGACACCCCCTGAAGTTACACAATTTTGTCGATCGCTTTTACGGAAAGCGGGAGATGGACGTTTGGTTTTTCTTATCGAGAGATTAATGCTCTAAACCATTCTTTTAACTCAGCAAACATAGGATGAATAACTGCTTCTGTGGTAGAAGAGCTCGTCTCACTTTTGAGAACCAATGGCTTTGCTTCTTGATTGGGACGAAATTTTGGATCATTTGCTCTCGATGATTTTTAGGCATTCTCGAGGCATTTTATCCAAAAAGTTACCACCCGCAGCGGAGTTCAATGAATCTTGATCATTGGAATTTAGGGCATTATAGAATGTATCGAGTTGATGCAATTCTGAAAACCCATGATGCGGGCATCCCCTAAGAAGATCATTGAATCGGTCTCATGGCGCGTTAAAAACGTTTCATCAAAATTTTTGTTGAAATCTCGTGATTTCATTTCGAAGATTGTTGTTTTAGGGGACGGGAAGAATTTGTTAATGAATTTCGAACACAAGATCATCCTTTGTAAGAATCGATCGAGGTGGGTCTTTTTTCAAGCCAAATCCGGGCTGCTCCTCGGGGGGGAGGGAAACATGGGGGAAAAGGCATAAGCTTAAACCGACGTAATCGGACGTTCGGGAACTTCATCGTTAGAAGTGATCTTGTTGAATATCGGATGTGGCATGTGGTCTTCTTTATCGTGTCCAAAAAAATTGCTTGTTGTTGAAAACAAGATTAGTAGACCACTGCTTGATCTCAATGTTGTTCGCTGGTAAATTACGGGAACAACGGATCGAAATCCTCGTAACCCTCGGTGGTGTGAATTGCTTCGTGCAATTGCGCCATAGTTGATTATCGTCCGTCGTAACTATCGGGAGGATTGAAAGTTTCTTGATTGTTATTTTTTTTGGTTTCTAAAAGATTTGGTGGATTCAACAGAAAGGTGGTTCGGGACTTGTGGTAGTCGACGTCTACGGGCTTTGAGAACGAGTGCGCAGCACAAAAAAACAGAAATATAAAAGAAAATTTTACACTATTTTTTTTGGATTTTCAATGATTTATTCTAATTGATTTTAAACGGACAATGAGATAAGACAATTAAACCCCAAATAATCTACTTACTTCACCGGTAGCTCTCAAAAAAGGTAAACGCACGGTTGAGCGGAGGAGTAGGAATAGCGCGAAGCTTATTTTCTCCTTTTGGGCGTAGTTCCTTGAGGAACAACCCTCATTTATACCCAAATTTATAGTTTGTTTAATTTTTCAGGTGAGCCGTTCGTCGTAGATACAAATTGGCAGTATTTTAAATCTTTTGTTCGAGTTGGGAACCAACAAGTTCACCGGAAGTTATTATGATAATACCTCAGTTGAGAATATTATATTTTGGTATTTTTTACAATTTGTTGAATTTTATTTTATTTTTACCAATTTGTGAATTTTATTTCTTTTTTTTATGGACAATGTTTTTATATTTTTGGTTTTTTCTTTGGTTTTTATCTGATAATTATACTAATAAAAGAAAATGAAAAATATTTTTGTATTTTTTATGTTTTTTATAAAAGAAAATATTCACAGATTCAAACACAATTTGTCAAACGTAACGAAAATCGTTTTCACAGCCTCCCCGGCAGCGGCGCCAAAAATTGATCGCTGCCAAACTACACCTTAAAATATATATAATATATAATAAAATATAAAATATATATAGTAAGAATAGTTTAGAAACAAAGTCAATAAAACCGAGAAGTAGTATAGAATGTTCCCGGGTCGTTTATCCCCAACGAGGCTGGACTGGAGAATCGATACAGTCGAAAGATTGGAGTTTGAATGAGAAAAATGATTTGGGAGTGTGGAAAGTTAAATTAAACAATATCAAACAAAAACGTTTAAGAAAATCCTAAAAATTATGAAATTAAGCTAGAAAACGAGAGCACGAATCCCGAACAAAGGGGGAAAAACCTAAAATCTTCAAAATTATCCCTACGAAGAAATTTTCACTTCTAAACTACTCTAGGGAACAAATAACGAAGAATGAAAAAGACTAGACCGAAAACGGAGGTCGTTTGACCCAAAAACGAGTCAAGACAAAATACCGCACCCGGACCGCTCTTTAAAAATCAAAAAGTTACAAAAATGACCCTACGAAAATTTTTATATTTTTCCTACAAACTATATGACAAAATAAAATTTTCTAAAAAAGAAAAATATTTTTTTGATAATTTTTGTATTTTTTATGAATTTTTAAAACTTTTAACTAAATTAAATTGTAAAAAATACTAAACTACTTCGAAAAATTCTGCTGGGGAACAACCAGCTAACAAATAAAAGCCCGAGAAATAAGGCACCAATCAGCTTATAAGCGTAAATGGCCAAAGTGCTTTAAATAATAAATCCAAAGTCCAACAAACCACTACCGGACCGATGACTATTGTAGCACAGCAGCGGTAGTGGTGTTGGGTTTCTAAGTGGTAGAGCTTGTTGAGTCGGGGGTTCGAGCCTACAGCTCACACCTGACTTCCAGCTTCCCTTTTTTTATTTTTTTTTCAAATTTTTTTTAAAACTTAAAAAGGACATAAAAATAAGCTATTTTTATAACTACAAGTTTTTACAAAAGCTTATAAATAAGCTGGAAAAAGCTCTTAAAATCGACAGTTTACCCTTTTTTGCACACTAAGTCTCAAATCTACAAACCTGTGGGCTTTTTTAGCTAGAATAAGCAAAAGTAAATACAAGAAAATCAAACACACACCTAGACACAAACCTAATAAGCTCTTAGGAGCAAAAATTAAGCAAATAAGAACAACAAATAAGCCAGAATAAGAGAATAAGCCTTTTGGCTTATACTGCAGCCAAAACAGCCAACAAGCCTACTTTAGGCTTGTTTTTAAGCCACTTAGAAGACAATTTAAGGCTTGGGCTATTCAGAGCTTATAAATGGGCTTATTAGCTCTCTAAAAATGTAAAAAGATCAGGCTTGAAAACTCAAATAAGCTGATAAAAATTGGCTTAAAGTTCAGCCTTAGCACCAGGGGAAGTCCTTTTGGCCTTGACAGATTTGAAAATAAGCTCTAATAAGCTCAAAATAAGCTAAGAATCCTAAAAACCTATTTAAACTAACCTAATACACCTAATGCAACAAGAAATAAGCAAAAACAATAAGCCACAAGCTCAAATAAGCTAATTGAGCTTTTGAGCTTAAAACTGTTTGAAAAACAGCCAAAAGCCTACTTTTGGCTTAAAAATAAGCCACCTAGAAGGTGTCTTAAGGTTTGGGCTTTTGGGGGCTTATTAAAGAGCTTATAGGCTTTCTAAAAATAATAAAGGCTTAAGCTTTCCACTTAAATAAGCCGAAGACAAAATGCTGCCAATTGTCAGAATTGCCCCACGGAAGTCCTTTTTTGAACCAAATAGACCTAATGTAAGCACCTATGCTTAAATATAAGCAAGAAGATTAAGTCTTATGAAAAAAGGCTTATGGAACCTTGAAGATTTGCCTAAGGAATTCTCAGAAAAGCAAACTCAAAAGAGTTTAAAGAGCTTATTAGCCAGGAAATTGGCTTATGCAAAAGCCTAACACACTCAGAACATGCTGAGTGTGTTTTGCTTGAAAGGGGGAAAAGTCTATATGCAGGCTCAAATTACTCTAATCAAATAAGCTTAAATGGAGAAAATAGGCTAAAACAGATTGATATTGGTGTCTAAGGGACTTAAGTTCTTAAATTCAGATTATTCAAATGACTGAAACTTATCTAAAATCTAGCTTAAAAAGTAACAGTTAAATATTCAAGTTTTACTTAAGCAAATTTTGTTAAACCAAAAGCCACAACTAGCGTCATTACACTAATTCTTATGCATCATAACCTTTAAAATAGACATAGAAACATGGGCATTTGGCTACCTTAAGCTAGATATCAGAATAAGCAAATCTATAACACAATATTTTCACAGATTTGGACCATAGCTAGATTTAACTATATTTTTGAGATTTAACTTATAAAAGCTATTTAAAACTAACTAATAAACTATAATTAAGCTAAATGAAACAGACTGAATTACTCCAACTCAATACATTAACCAAAATAACCCGTTTTACCCTTATCCCAAACACCCCTTTAACTTTCTAAAAAGGTTTTTTTAACTGTTTTAAAGAGATTTAGGCCAAGGGTCTTAAAACAAAAACTTAAACTTGAACAATAAGCAAAAATGAGCACATTTAATTAAGTACTAAGCACAAATAAGCTGAAATTAAGTAGATGAACAGTAATATTAAAAGAAATGCAGAAAATTAAGAATTAAAACTTACAAAGGTCCAAAGTTTAAGGGAACCTAAATTCTTGAGTCCGAACCACCACCTATTCAAACTGTTACTGAAAATTTCACATACCCATGGGCCCATCCAATACTGACCTAATTTCTCACAACATCAAAATGAAAATGGCTTAAAATCCAAAAACAAACTCAGAAACTCTTTTGATGTAACAGTAGCAGTTGAGACCAAGATCAATTCATAACAATATTGAAAACACAGAATTTAAAGAGATCAATTGACATAAGTTGGAATTTTTTTTCATTAATCTTTTAAACTGAGTACAATGCATAAAAACTTAATAACATGAATTAAAATTGACTTTTTAATAAAATTAAACTATTATAAAACTACTTTTATTCTCTGTCTTCTCTTCCTCTTTTATAGGCAGCTTGTCTTCAACTTTGTGTTAGTTGTGTTTCTTTGGTGAGAGGAAATCAAAACTTCAATCCTAGCCTTCAATATCAACTTGTGTCTTTCCTTTTAGTGAACACAAGCCCTTGACCTGACATTGAGAAACTTGGGATTTCCACATGGCATTTGCTTCATTGACAAGGGTTGATAGTGGAAGGAGGGGGTGGGTTTTTATCCCATGGAGGTTTAGGTTGCAAGGGTAAAAGAGGTGAGTGTTTGGGAAGAGGGAAGGGTTAACCCCAACGAACCATGTGGAGGAGTTTGAGCTTGGCGGAATTTGGTTAGGGTTAGGGTTATCTATTTAAATTAGGGGGTGAAGGGTAAATTGGAAGATGTACCACAATGCCCCTCAAAGTGTGATTGTATATGCATCACACGTCCTTTACTACTAATCAGGTTTGAGGGTTTGGAAATTTAACCCCTCAACTATATATCTTAATTGCATAAGCTAGTCCCTTGTAATACCACTGTAGAGTTTGCAGAAATGCCCCCTAAACGTTGTATTTCTAAGAATAGCAATTTTAGCCCCTATCATTTATCCTTCTTTGTAATATAACCCTTGGGAGTTGTCAAATTTATCCATAATTAATATTTTCTTCTGTTATATCATCTCGGGTTTGACTTTGACTTTGTCTTTGACTGTTTGACTTATCTATAACCCTTGACTTTTTGACTTTTGGCTTTGATTGGCTTAGCTCTCACATCATTCTTATTCCATTCCCGTGCTTAGTTTTGTCGTTTTTGGCTTTGTTTTTCCTCCTTTTGTGTGATATCCGTTTCCTGCACAATACAATTGCAAAACAAACAGATATTTGGTAGTTTTTTGTCTGTTTTTGGTCATTTAAGTCTGTTTTTAATAGAAAAAGGTATGTGTAATTAAGCACATACCAGTAAGTCTAATAATAAGTTTTTAAAAAATATTAAAGTTTAAAACTAAGTTTTAAGGTTTGGTTATTCATGTTCTATAGTCTGCTGTTTCAAGTAGAGATTTTAGAATCTGATTTGGATTGTCCTCAATTTAGTGTTTTTGAGTTATGTTGATGTTTGTATCTAATTTTTTACTACATAGGATAATTTGATTTAAAAGTGTTAGCCTTTGGGTTTTGCCCTTTTCAAGTATTTAGTCTAAAACAGTTTAGTATGCTAATTTTAAGTTCTTAAAAGTTAGGCTTTCAGTGAAGAATTTTAGGATTAGAAATCTAGGTATAAATCTGTGTAATGATAATAGTGCTATATTATAGAGTAATTTAATCTATTTAAAGTTTTTTAGTTAGTCAAAAATGATTTTGAGTCTTAAAACTTTAAGCGCCAAGTAGACATTTATTTTTAAAAAGCCAAATCACAATCTGTTATTCTGTTTCCTGTGTAAATTTTCTAGCTTAGTTTTTAAACTTGTTTGCTCAAGTTCAGCTTAATTGAGTTATTTAAGTATAAGTCTAAATCTGTTTTGAGTTTTCAGCTTAATATCTATAGCTTATTAGTCCTATATTTGAGCTTAAAGCTGGTCAAAAGTCCCTTAAAAGTGGTTTTAATGTCTGTTGTCTAAATGCCTTTTAAGTGCTTTTCTGCTTATTTAATTTTGCTTATTTTTGTTCCTAAGTGCTTATTAGGTCTAAGTCTTGGTCTGTTTTAGCTTATTTAGGTTTCTAGTTTCTTATAGAGTCTCAAACAAACCAAGCATTTTGGCTAAATGTCTTTTAGTCAAAATAAGCCAAACTGTCATTTCTTTGTGCTTTTTCTAGCCTAAAAATAAGTTTTGTCAAAAAGTTTCTTTTTTAAAGTTGCTGATTTTAGTCTTAAGTTTAGCTTTTTCAAAAAGAAAATAAAAAAATATTTTATCAAAAAGGGTGGCCACAGGTTTCGAACCTGTGACCTTCCCCTTAACCCCTAACACTTTAACAGAACCCACAACCTCTACACAGGAAGGTGCAAGAAAAACGCCCTTGGGTCTTTTTCATAAAGACTTTGCATCATTTATTATTTAAAGGCATTTTCAATTTTAAATTAATAGCTTATTTGATTTTTCTAGGCTTATTTATAAGCCCTACTTTAGCAGTTTTATTTTCCTTACATTAGTATTAGTGTTAAGTACTTTCAGTAATTTTTTGGAATTTTTATAGAATAGTTTAGCATTTTTAGTATTATTTTTAGATTAAAACTGTTTTTAATTCATAATAAATAAAATAAAAATCAAAAAAATATAATTCTTTTTTCTAAAATTATTTTTAATCATTTAGGACTTTTAAAAATTAAATTTGCATTTTTAAGGTTTAAATTTGATAATTTAGGTTTTAAGTCGTGTTTTAAATTCTCGTTATCGATTTAATGCTTAATGTTTTAATTGTGCCTTTTTAGATTAGTGTGCCTTAAATTTACTTTCCATTTGCGTTATTAGAATTAGAAACCAAAACCAAATCTTTAATGACATTCAAGCTCGATTCTCGACATAACCGTAAATTTCCATTCACCTCTCACCGAGGAGAACGATACCCGTGTTGATTACTTATTATTCTTTCCTAAGAATAATTTGTATGATACTTTGCTTACGTATATGTATATTTATATATTATATATATTTGAGAGTTATTTGTTTGATACGTATTTAGACGAACATCATAAACCCGCGAGGGGGATGCATGTTTGGTTTTTAATAAAATTGAACACATATGTTTTTTATGGTATGCTGGACCCGATTAACGAGTTTGTTTCCGCATAAGTAGCTATTGTTAGGAATTAAGGGCTTCTACAACTTTGTACTGCTTGTTCAACTTAGTACTGCTATGAGAAGACTTAGTACTGTCACATGCTTAGTTTAGTAATGCCGAGTACAAAAATTGTTAGTATCCATTTTATAACTGTTGTTATATAGTTAAGTACTGGCTATAAGGGATATGCATAGTTATATTAGAATAATAAGCAAGATCACTTGACGCTGTAAGCCCATTAGGGATTTTCCTTGGGGTATAAAAGGAACTCTAAGGCAATAGATCTAGATATCATTTTCATATTAGTATTCATCAGATTGCATAGCAATCATATTTAGTTATGCACAGCTTTTTGTAACCAAAATAATATTAATATATTGAAAAGTTAGTAAAGATATTGTTTTACTGTTATCCATTGTTCTTCTTAGTATTGCAAACTAAGATTTCCGCATAGTTTGTTATTTCTCAACTTAGTTCTACATAGATGTCTTGGATCTATCTAATATTACTAAGCTCTAACAGCTAAAGTAAGATCTGTCAAGAAGGGATCAACAAGTGGTATCAGAGCTTGTTGACAAAATCTGAATAAGAAGAACACTATTTCTACACAAGATCTCATAATCAAAGAGAAGATGGAATCACAGTCAGAAACTACCCAAATTGTGTCCGCACTAAAACTTCCTATACTCAAAACAGGAGACTATGTGTTAGCCTCAAAATATGAGCGAACATGGAAAGTTCGTTCGATTAATTATATTATGTCTCGCTTATTAATTAATATACGTTGTAATAGGCTAGACGGGTAAACGGGCTCTTAAATGTAAGCTAATCGGTCACGTGTATCGGGCAAAAGCCTAAGTAAACCTGAGACCGGCCCATAGAAATACTAAAGGCATGTAAGCCTTTTAGTTTAGGTATAAATACACCTCACCTAAGAAGGTGAGGTGGTTGGTTCATTTGTAAGATTTTCAATTTCCAAGTAAACTCTCCCATTTTTTCTAGTTTCTCTCTCTACATTTCTTCTCATCTCTTAATCTTAATTTCTTGTTCTAATTATGAAGTGGAAGTGATTTCTTCTTTGATCACAATTGCATCAAGAGCCTCGGTAGAGTTGTGGTTTTTTGTGGTTCAATAAGCCTAAAAAAAAACAAATTTTCGTGCTCTATTTCTCTATAAAAGCTCACGACCCAAAAACAGTTTTTGTGGGCTTATTGGTTTCGTTTGCCTTCATTATTTCTTGCTTCACATACAAATACACCCTCTGTGTTTCATTTGTAGTTATAAGCTCAAAATCTCGTGGCTTATTTTTCACAATAAGCTCACGACTCAAAATTTTTGGGCTTATTGGTTTGGTTTGCTTGTTTTAATCCATTGCAACACTCGGTCTAAAACATCTTTTATTGACACTAAACTAGTGCTTCTTTTTTTACTTTTTAAGATTTTCAAGCTTATTTAAAGCTTATTTTCCAAGCTATATTGTTGCTTCTTTTGAAGCTTATTTGTGCTATGGCTTATCCATTTGTGGTCCTAACCGTTCTTACAGAAACCTAGATCCCGTATTTTTAAGCTT
Organism: Tanacetum coccineum; assembly: GCA_026074375.1. Taxonomy (NCBI): domain Eukaryota; kingdom Viridiplantae; phylum Streptophyta; class Magnoliopsida; order Asterales; family Asteraceae; genus Tanacetum; species Tanacetum coccineum. Next base: position 79,707 of record BQNB010007054.1, read on the forward strand.
CCAAAGATAGGGACATATTGTTTGTTAGTTAAGTGGTCCTAACCCGATAGTGACACTGAGCGGAATATGTTAACAGGTCGAAGCGAAATATGCAGGATTAGTTTAAGCGAAATATGCAGGATTAGTGTAAGCGAAATATGCAGGTGAACCTCAAGCGAAATATTACATTAAACTAAAACGAAACTATGCCAACCTTTTTGAAATTCAAGCGAAATATGTTCATTTTGAGTTCAAGCGGAATATGTTGAACAGCAAGCGAAACATGCAGTATTGAGTCCAAGCGAAACATGTTCAACTTCAAGCGAAATATGCAAGATTGAGCTCAAGCGAAATACGTTTTAATTTCAAGCGAAATATGCAATAAGACCAAGCGAAACATGCACTTCATTTTTCAAGCGAAATATGTATTGATCAAGCGAAATGTACAGTCTTCTGAATTCAAGCGAAATGTGTAACTTTTGAAGCGAAATACGTAATTTCATAGCAAAGCGAATATGTCATTTTCAAGCAAGCGAAATAAGCACAATATCAAGCGAAATATGTCAGCTTAAGTTTTGAATTTTCAAGACTTCCATTCACAACAAACAACCTTAATCCAAATAATTTAACATTACGGTTTTCTATTGATTTGAGTAAAATCCCCGCGAAAGAACAAAAATTCTTTTCTCGTTTTTAATCATAGACTTGGTAAAAATCCTATGAACGTTTATTGCTTTCTTATACAACACAACTTCAATCACAACATATAACTTAAGATCTACAATTCCTTGTTCGCTTCATATTCTTCCATCATTCATCATGAACAATCACAATTGTACTCCACCACCGACAGTCAATGCAAAACAACATAATTGCAGCTGGTTTCAAGGGATCGTCCACCAATGCTTGCAACAGGACGATATGCATAATGGCGATCACGGTTCTTATGATACATTAATACAAGACCAAATGGTGATGCCTTACGGAAGTGCATTCTCAAAGGTCCTTACACTCCAACGATTGTCACAACACCAGCTGTTCCTGCAACGAAGGATTCTCCCACTGTTCCGAACAACACAACATCGAAGACATTATGAATATGACTCATGAAAACAAGCTCATTTTGAATCAGTAAAAAAAGCGATTCATTTGATATTGACTGGAATTGGAGATGAAATATACTCAACTGTTGATGCATGTTAGACAGCTCAAGAAATGTGGGAAGCCATCAAAAGGCTATAACAAGGTGAATCACTCAATATTCAAGATGTCAAGACAAACTTATTTTGGGAGTTTGGCCAATTCACCTCTCACGATGGAGAAACAATTGAGTCTCACTACACAAGATTCTACATTGATGTGAATGAAAAATAGATCAAACAGCTGACAGTTGGCAACGATGCAATCAATAGTATCAATTTCTTCAACAACTTCAACCAGAATGGTCAAGGTTTGTGACAATTGTCTAGCAACAACACAAATTGGATGAAGTATCATATCACAAGCTCTTTGACATTCTGAAATAATATCAAAAGGAAGTTAATGAAATCCGTGCAAAAATAATAGCCAATAATGCTAACCCATTAGCACTTGTTGCTGCTGCTCAACCACATCAAGATCCTTATTATCAAGCACCAAAGTCTCACAAGTTATATGCACCAACATCAAAAGCCTCACTTCCAACCAGATCTCATGCACCTACAAGACATAAAGGCAAAGAGATGGCCAAACCTATCACACCTCCATCTGAGTCAGCTTTTGAAGAAGATAATGATCCTGAACAAGCTCAGAAGGACAAGGAAATGCAGAAAAACTTGGCACTCATTGCAAAGTACTTCAAGAAGATCTACAAACCAACCAACAACAACCTCAGAACTTCCTCAAACACCAGAAACAAGAATGTGGATATCACTCCAAGATACAAGAATGACAATTAAAATGGATAGTTTAGGAATCAGAGGATAATGACTGTTGCCAGGGCTAGGGAGACTGTGGTCAGGTAGTGCAGCAGATTGGGATACAGTGTTTTAACTGCAAGGAATTTGGTCATTTTGCTAAGGAATGCAGGAAGCCAAAAAGGGTTAAAGACTCTACATATCACAAGGAAAAGATGATGCTGTGCAAACAAGCTGAAAAGGTGTTCAACTACAAGCAGAAAGCTGAGAAAGGTGTACAACTCAAGCAGAGCAATCTGACTGGCTAGCAGACACGGATGAAGAAATTGTTGAACAAGAATTGGAAGCACATTACAGTTACATGGCAAAGATCCAGGAGGTTTCTAATGCAGACTCAGGCACTGACTCAGAGCCATTGGAACAGGTACAATACGATACTGACGATAATGTGTTTGCCAATGACATATAACATTTTGAGCAATCTAAATCCATTACTAACACATGTGTAGTGGAAACGGGTGATAGTAATGTCATTCCTGACTCACCGGATATGTGTGATAATGTTATTCAGGATGACATAAAAATGATTGTAGAATTGTGATGGATTTGGGGGGAGGGCGGTTTTTTTTTTTTTTTCTTATTTTTTTTGGGTCTGCACTTGCCAATTTAATACAAATTTAAAACTTGATGTCGATGAAACAAAAAGATTCAACAAGCAATTAAAGAAAGCAAATGAAACATTGAGTCAAGAATTAACTAAGTGCAAAACTATTCTTGCAGAAACTAGTAGAACTCCAGGGGAATCTAATAGTATTCGAGATAGTTGTTTAGTTGCACTTCAAAATAAACAGACTGAGCTTGAGGAGTACATGGCCTTTAATAATCGTACTGTTGACCTTATGAGAAACTTGAAAATAAGTTAAAATGAAACTGTAGGGACTATTAGCTCAAAAGGAAATTGACATGCAAAGAAGGGTTTAAACGTTAAAAGCTACGAATTTTCTAGTTGTTCAAAGAGAAAAACATGATGAGTTAGTCAAACAGAGTCTTTTAACAAAGTTCACATTTCTAGAAGGTCTTGTAAGGAGAAAAACAAAGTTAATAACCGGATTTGAAACTTAAAGAGAAAAAGATATTGACAAAATGAATTTACTATGGAAAATCCAATTAAAGTTTGAATGTAATTGGTTTACAAACGGAGATCAATCATCCAAACCCTATTTATAATGTTAGCACCCAAATGGCCCTACATTTATGGTAAAAAAGACCCTATCCTTTGCAATCTAATGTACCTCAAAAAGGCTCAATATGAGAAACCATGTTTGTATGCGATCCCACATGACCAATATGATCCTGCAAATAGACTCGTCCCTGATAGGGAAGAGACTCTGACTCTTGATAACGAGAGTTGATCAAAATTGAATAAAGACTTAGTGAAACCTTTTGACTACACAAAGTTATATAGTCTTTATGAAATTTTTAAACCCCCGTCTCCGCATTATGAAATTCAAGTTCGCAGGCAAATGAAATATGAAAGTAAATGTGTCGAGAGGAAATCATTGTGGAAAACGAAACCAAATAATTTCAAGAACATCGATTTCTTACCAGTGTCAAAATCAATAAGCAAAAGTAGACAAGCATATAATGTCATGACGAATAACATTAATCATCTGAAAGAAATTGTCGATCAAGCGTAGGTAAAACATTCAAACGACCGTCTTCATCTTCGTTCCCTAAGTGCTCAAGATATGGAAATCCTAATTAAGACATGTTTGATGCCCCTTGCCCTTAAGACTCAGAATGATAGTTTTGCATTTGTTCATGAACTTAAACAAGAAATGCATGCTGATTTAAAGTACGTTGAATCTCTTGAAAGATGAATACTTGATGAGAACTTGAATCTGATAGGCTGAAGAATTTTCTAACTGTATGGATATGCTTTTTCAAGAATGTGTGTCTAATGATATTATGTGTTCATATTTGCAATCTTCATCTGATTTAGATAAGATCACTGAATTACAATGCTTATATCTTCATAAATTCAGGGAATGTGACTATCTTGCACAAAAGCTTTCTGAACATAATCTGAATTTGTAAGTAAAAGAGATTTACACTGAGCTTTTACAAAGTTTTTGGCTAAAAAATTAGAAAAAACCACTCAATTTCTTCTTGGATCATAAATCGCTTTACAACAATGTCAAGAACAACTAAAAAAATGACACAGTTTGCACAAGAAAGGCGTCAATGTAGTTCGAAAAGAACGTGAACAATAATTTTGAAATACAAGATTTGGAATAGCTCAAACTGCAATTAAGACCAGAACATTCGGCAATTTGTGTTGAGTTAAAGAAACTCATTGAAAAATGCAAAAGAAAAGTCGTGGACACTAAGTTTGATAAGCCATTATTGTTCGACCAACCAATTGCTCAAAGGTATTCCAAAACCATCAGTTTTTAGGGAGAAAAACCGGCTCCTTTTTCAGACTCTCGTGAGAGAAAATATTTTGCAAACAAAAAGTCGGTTTCAAAAACTAATGAGTCAGATGGGTTTTATCAAAACCAGTAGGTCACTCTACAGAATTTGCACCTTAAACAGCAACACAAGCTGTAAGAAACGGCCAAAGGTGATTTCAAACCAGGCATGTTGTATCCAAATTGAAAGTAGTACAACCACAAACTAGTAGCACACAGTTGACTCAGACTTCTAGGAATACTAATCCTCGCGTGTCTACATCTACCAGGAGTTAAACGTCACAGAAAACTAATGTTAGCAAGACCACAACTCCTAGGAAGGCAATTCAAATGAAAGATAAGGTCCTGCCAAACACTAGTCAAGTGAAGTTTAAGAAGACTGAAGTAGATGACCCCCTAGGGTTTTCTCGCTATTTTACAAATCAAACAAAGTCTGCAACTGCGTGTAATGACAGTTTTAAAATTCCATAATTTAATGTTAATGCTTGGTTTTGTGCTACTTGTGGAAAATGTGTGTTTAATTTAAATCATGATGCTTGTGTTTCTAAGTTTTTGAATGACGTGAATGCTAGAACTAAGAAGCCTAATGTAGTGCCTATTAGTACTAGAAAACCCAAAAGTCAAGCGAACAAATCTGTTGCAACACCCCATAAGAAAACAGCTGCATCAGAATCCACTACCACAAATTCTAAGAGTTACTATAGGATGCTGTATAAGAAAACTAGTAAGGCGTGGAAAGTTGGAATTGGTGGATAGCTGCAATATTTCATGGGTTCCTAAGACAAAAAAAGAAATGGGTACCTAAAGTTAGGAATGAAAGTGTGACTAAGACAGTTAGTTTTGCCATAGATAATGTATCTAGGATAACTAATGTCTTAAAACTCACAAACACTTTAGGATCCAATTTGTCATGTATTCCATCGTCCTCTAATTCTCTTGCAGATTGTACAACTCATCCTATTTTTTTTCCCCAAAATTTGTTGACTCTGGATGCACAAAGCACATGATGGGCAATCTATCACTGCTGTGCAATTTTGTTGAAAAATATTTAGGTACCGTTCGTTTTGGCAATGATCAATTTTCTCCAATTCTTGGTTATGAAGATTTGGTTCAAGGAAATATTACAATCAACATGGTTTACTACGTCGAAGGTCTCAATCACAATCTTTTCTCGGTTGGTCAATTCTGTGATGCGGATTTTTGGGAGGTTGCATTTTCAGAAATATACGTGTTTTGTTAGAGATCATTCAGGGAAACTAACGATACTTCTAACCCGGTAATCGTGGAACTGGTCTCTATTACAATTTCTCTTCATAGAAACAACTTCATTAACTCCAATCTGTTCTTCCCTTTGGGTGGGGGGGGGGGGGCCTTTTTTAAAGCATCTCACAAACTCAAGAATGGTTTATGGCATCGAAGACTTTCTCATTCTCTACTCTCGAACTACATCTACTTGCTTTCCAAGAAAGATGTTGTGGATTGGTTTACCAAAACTGATACGTACGTCAAGAATCAACTATGTTCCTCTTGTGAAGTGAGTTAAAGCAAATCGAAGTTCATTCAGTCAAAGACTTGTTCTATGTTCAACAAGGTATCGGTTAAATTTGCTTCATATGGGACTTATATGGTCAAATTGCGGGTTGCTAGCATAAATGGGGAAGAGAGGGATATATTCTAGGTAAATTGTAGATTGGACTACTCCAGCATATACTTGGACAGACTCTTTTCTACACTTTCCAAAGCGATAGAAACACTAGAAGTTTTAAAAAAGATTTCTCACGATGATTCAAAGAAATCTTACAAGCCCCTGTAATTTTTGTTCGCACACTAAACAAAGGCACATGAGTTTCTTAAACAAAGACACTTAATGCATTCTTATAAAGAAGAAGGAATTGGAGCATTCAAAACTTCGACACCTCGAACACCCGAACAGAACGGCGTTGTCGAAAGACGAAATCGCACTCTTGTTAAGGCTGCTCGAATGATGCTTTCAGCTTTCTAAACCTTTTTTTATTTTTTTTTTTTTTCCCTTTTTTTTTTTAATTCGTTTAGGTGAAGCAATTGTCAACAGCATGCTATACTCAAACAGATCAATCAATCATCCCCAACTCATGAGGAAAATGGCATTATCCACACATCTATTCAATGACAGAAAACCCTCAATTAAACACCTTCACATCTTTGGTTCCACTTGTTACCTAACCAGAGATGGTGAGAACTTAGATAAGATGAAAGAAAAAGGGGATCCGTGCATTTTGAGGGGATTACTACCAATTAGTAAAGGGATATCGTTGTCTACAACAAGAGAAAGATTTGATAAATTGAATCCATACATCTTAGATTTGATGAGATCAAAGAGATGTCTGAGACGTCTGTTGATAATAACACTTCAGGCCTCGTTCCCCAATGACAAAAGGCGTCAGATTATGATAAAACCATGAACCTAGCACCAGAAACTAACAAAATGTTTCTCCTTCATCAGATACAACAGTTTCCATCACAACAGGAGTAGATCTTTCTTTTTTTCGGTCCTTTGTATGATGAATTTTTCAATGCTGGTACTTCTCGTGTCAACAAGTCTTCTTCTCCCACCGACAATTCTATTCAACAAGACACACTACCTTCAATGATATTACAACCCATACATCAGAACCGACAACTCCACAAAATGAATTTATTCATGCTGAGGAAAACAACGATAATTTCAAGCAGAATTTACCAATCCTTTCTGTACACCGGTACCAGAAGATGCTGAGTCTTCCTCACGCAATATTGGTAACTTTCAGAATATTGCATACCTTTTAATCAACCTCAAGATTCCAATACGTGGACAAAAGATTACCCGTTTAACTTCCAAAAGTTCGTCCCTTTCCTCCCCTTGGCAATCCATCAAGCCAGTGCAAAACAAGATGAAAAACTTGAACAAACAATCTGAAATGTGTATGTTCGCACTCACCGTGAGCACTGCTGAACCGAAAAACATTAAGGAGGCAATAACAGATTCACTTATGGCATGGATAGTAAGCAATGCAGGAAGATACTTCATCAGTTTGACAGACTACAAAGTTCTGGAACTCGTTGACCAAAACATTTTGGCCAAGCAACGTTATCAAGTTAAAGTGGTTATGGAAAACAAAAAGGTTGAAGACCAAACTGTATATTCGCAACAAACGCACGACTTGTAGCAAAAGGGTTATGCTCAGAGGATAAGAGGGTTATTGATTTCGAAGAATCATTTGCTCAGTTGCTCGCTTGGAGGCTTTATTCATGTCCAGGCGGGAGGGGTCGGGGGGGGATTTTTTGTTTTTTTTTTTTTTTTTGTTTTTTTTTGGTTCGCATATGTATGCACAATATGGTCTTTTCCAATTTTTCAGGGGGGGGTTCATGGACGTGAAAACGGAATTGCTTAATGGTCCTATTGAAGGAGGTGGTTTATGTTGCACAACACAGGTCGAATTCGTTGATCCATGATCATCCAGAAAAAGTTTACCGTCTTAAGGAAAGCTCTATATGGATTTAAAAACAAGCTCCGAGAGCCTGGTATGATGAACTCTCAAAATTCTTGATTTCCAAAGGTTTTACTAAAGGTATCATTGACCCGACCCTATTCATGATAAAATACGGGGATGACATTCTACTTGTGCAAATTTACGTTGATGACATTATTTTTGGTTCCACAAACCCTAAATTTTCTAAACGATTTGAAAAATTAATGCACAGTAGATTTGAGATGTCCTTAATGGGGGAAATGAAATTCTTTCTTAGGAATTCAAACCACAATCCCCATGTGTATTTTTATCATCAGGCCAAATATTACTTTAGGATTCTTAAAAACATGGTATGGAAATAAAGGACAAAGCATTGGTACACAATAAGGCTCGAAATCTTTAAATGTAGTGCAGACTTGAGTGGTGAACCCGTAGACCAAACCGACTACCATAGTAAAATCGGGTGGGGTACCTCATGTATCTGACATCTAGTAGACCAGACATAGTGCAAGCAGTTTGTTATTGTGCAAGATATCAAGCAAGACCGACTGAAAAACACCTCAAAGAGGTTTAAAAGGGATCTTCTCGATACTTAAGATTGGTACCATTAACCATGGGGACTCTGGTATCCGAAAGGGTTCTGGCTGTGACTAACAACTTTTTTAGTGCGATCATGCCTGGTTACGTTGATACTCGCAAAAGCACTTCTAGAGGAATACAATTCCTAGGTGATAAATTAGTCAGCTAGATGTCAAAGAAGCAAGACTTACATGCAAATGTCATCTCCACAGAGGATGATGATCTACGTGGCGTTATCTGCAAGTTGTACTTCAAGTAAATGTGGTTGAGGGAAACAGCTTCAAGATTATGGCTTCAAAAAAATATAACAAAATACCATTATTGCGACTCTCAAGTCTGGCCTTAGCATTCGCATGCAAACCCCGTGCAGCACTCCCTATACCCAAAGCACATCCATACTCGGTATTATTTTCATCAAGGGTACAGTAGTTATAATATGGTGTACTAATTGAATTATACTTTGTCAGAACTGAATACCAATTGGCTGATATGTTTACTAAAGCCCTATCCGAAGTATTGGAGTTCATCTCGCAATCTAAAGATAAGAGTACGGTTGTGAACGCAACACAAACATGAGTCTCCATGTGCCTCAAGAAGGTTCCAAGGAATGGGATGACCAAATATAGGTGAAGAGGGTATTGGAGTAGCAAATTAGACATCAAGTGGGGTAATTGGTGAAAGAGTGAGAGTGATGTCCATTGATGCATTTTCTTGAGTTAGAGGAGGTGGAGAAACTCTTGGAGGAGGGGATGTTGGTGAGTTCAAGTAACCATTTATTGATGGTGATGTGGATGAGGTTGGTGATTTGGGTGTGTATTCAATGGAGGAAGAGGAAGTGCCTTTGGTTGATGGTGTTTTTGAGGGTGCATTAGGAGCACTAGGTGATGAGAGTTGATGCTTAAGTGATGGATTTTTGGTGTCATCATGGGTTAAATCCACAAACAATTGTTTTGGTGGAATGATGTTGATTTTTGGTCTTTTGGAAGCTTTGGAAATGGATGCTCTAGTGGATGCCATGGTGGTTTATGGTGGTTGATAGAGGATGAAGAAGATGGTGAAGTGGTGATATGCATTTGGAGGGAATTTATTGGAAGAAAATAGTTTGAAAATGGAATGAGTTTGAATTAGTTTAGGATTTTCCAAAATCTATTCAAGCATTCTAGGTAAGGATAGCTGAGGCTTGGTAAAAGAGGGTCAAAAAGCAGAAAGAAACAGTAAAATCCATGAACCAGATGGCCGGTCCCCTTAATTAGGTGTCGCCCCCCTTAATTTTATGGGGACCGCCCTTATGAATTAAGGGACCAAAAATTTGATTTTTTGTAAAAATTTGTGAGAAATGTTGTGTTTTGGTGGTTAATTTGCAGCAAGTCCCATGTGAACATATATATATATATATATATATATATATATATATATTCATAGAAACAAATATATCATACATGCATGCATTAACAATAAACAAATATGTGAGATAAAGACAATCATTAAGAACATACTAATACCATATAGAGATTAGAGATCCTAAGCAAGCTAAATAAGTTCACATACTTCCAACTAAATCGGGTTTTCATCACATAATTAATTAAGCATAAACATAAGTTCACATAAGATCCTAAACCAATTTTTCCACCAAGCTAGTCATCACTCAACATCTTCACTTCTTTTTCTTCCTGAAGACTCCTCGCAATGCCTTGCCGAAGGACTTGAATCCACCTCTAACCTCTTTATGGATGTCTTACGTTTGATTTAGCAACTCGGTTTGTCGCTCGAAAAGAAGATCATCATTTTGTTGAGAGGAGAAGGAATTTTGTATCGTTTGTAATTAAGTGGTTTGGGAGAGTTTAGGTAAGTGGTAGGAGATGGGGTACTAGCACGAGAAGCACCATCATCCTCATCATCATCTCCTTGGTGAGATGAAGATCCATAGTTATAATGAGCGAAAGTTGATGAGACGGAGTGACGGGCTTTACCACGATCACTTCGAGGTCGACGAGTTTGTGTTTTTTACTAACTTCGAGTGGGACGCATAGACAACGATGAAACGACATTGTAAATGCCATTGTCAAGATGAGGATAAAGTTCCATGACGTGTCGATAGAGACGAGTCAATAACATGCCATAAGGAAGATTGGCGGTTGAAGTAGCCCGAGCACATTCGATTCATTTGACAAAGAAATAAGCAAGATTATATTGTTCTTCGGCAACAATACAATACAACATGTGAGCGAGACTAGTCGGGAGATGGTCCCGGTGGCCTCCTAGTCCAAACACATTCTTACGAATGAGTTCTTCCCAACGCTTCATGTCTTGACTTAATTCTTTGGTAAGAATTTGATTAGGAGTGAGAACGACATTTTGACTTTTCATGGTGCGGTTTAACTCGACACGATTCAATTGAAGAAATCGACGAATATCTTCGGGAGTAGGAAGGTCAGTATGATATAGTCCCTCAGTCTCTTGAGAATATACAATAGATGTAAGGTCCCATTCGTTTGTGAAAATGGCCTGACCTTTATATGGAAATCTGAGAATTTGACCGAATTATGCGAGAGAGAGAGAGTGATGAATTCATGTTGGATCATGAATGAGATTAGAAGATAACTGTATTCATCAGTTTGGACTTTGACTTGACTATAAAAGTGTAGAATAAATCGAGGAACGATTGGTTCGTTGAATTCGAAAAGACAATTGAAGCGAACGTTGGTGAACATTCGCTCAATGTTGTTGGATTTGTAATAGAGTTGATCCACGACTCAACCCTCGTGAATGCAACGGTTTTCGATTGGTGTGTAGAGTTGAGCAAGGACGGGAGAGAATCCGGGTATTTCGGATACTTTAGGAATATATGATTTAGTACAGGAGGTATCACCAATAATTGCTCGAGGCATGTTTGTCACCTAAACAACTCAACAACGAAATAAATTATTAAAAGAACAAGAAAATAACAAATAAAGTTTTTGAAAAACAAAAAATGTGGGACAAGGATTACTTCGACTCTAAAATTAAAAACCTAAGAAGTAATCCATATGTTCCTTAATTTATTTTTTACTTAATCTAGGATGTCGAAGAGTATATATTAGTTATATATTTCAACATCTAGGAAGTGACCCAAACACTCCCTTATCAATACAAGACTTGACTAAAATTGTCGAAAAATATACGTTAAGTTGTATATTTTGTTGACAAATATTAGTTCATCAATTTTTTGACTTGGTGAGAGTTAAATGGTGTTTGTTTTGACTCAACACTATGTTTTAAAACGTTAAACCAAACGCCCCTTTATTTTATACTTTTTATAAAATGTATCAATATATATATGAATTATATATCTTGACGGCTTATACAAGTTAGTTACGGGTTTACACATGTGACAAAAATATAGTGATGGTCATTTCGACTCTAAAAATCGATCCTAAGAAACGAACCAAACACCCCTTTATTTTTATAAGACTTTATTCATTGATTCGAAAAATAAACGTTTAGATATGTATGTTTCGATAGACAATGTATGTTAGCCAAAAAAATATTGAGTCGAACGAGAAGTTCGTTCATTTGGAATATTAGGTCTCGGTCATTTATATATTAAATGTTGTAATAGGCTAGAACGGGTATCGGGCTCTTAAATGTAAGCTAACCGGTCACGTGTATCAGGCGAAAGCCCAAGTAATCCCGAGCCCGGCCCATAGAATTGCTAAAGGCATGAAAGCCTTTTAGTTTTGATACATATACACCTCACCAAGGAAGGTGAGGTAGGTTGGTCATTTGTAACATTTCATTTTGCATGTAAACTTCCTCATTCTCTCACTTTCCCTCTCTACTTTCTCTCTCTACAATTCTTCTTATCTCCTATCTTAATTTCTTGTTCATCAATATGAAGTGAAGTGATTATTTAGGATCCGAAATTTGGTATCAAGATCCTCGGGTAGATAGTGGTTGTTTTGTGGGTTAATAAGCTCAAAAATCTTTTCGTCGTGGCTTATTTCTCTATATAAGCTCACGAATCAAAAAAATTTCAGGGCTTATTGGTTTGGTTTGCTCATTGACATCTTGCTTCACTTGATCTACACCTTATTGTGTTTCATTTTTCGTAATAAGCTCAAAATTTCGTGGCTTATTTTCAAAATAAGCTCACGGATAAAAAAGATTTGGGTTTATTGATTTGTTTTGCTTGTTTACATCTTGCAATACTTGGTCTAAATCTTCTATTGGTACTAAACTAGTGCTTTGTTTTTCATTTTGCTAATTCTTGTTGCTTATTTTTCGAGCTTATTTTGGCTTATTTTAGGCTTATTCCAAGCTTATTTTCGTGGCTTATTTGAGTTTTGCTTATTCTTTTGTCTTGCTTCACTTGATCTACACCTTCTTGTGTTTCATTTTTTGTAATAAGCTCAAAATTTCATGGCTTATTTTCAAAATAAGCTCACGGCTTAAAAAAATTTGGGCTTATTGGTTTGGTTTGCTTGTTTACTCCTTCATACACTTGTACAATTCCGTCCTAATTATGTACCATTTCAAGCATTAGATAAGCTACAAGGGTAGATTTTAAGCTTATTAAAATTCGGCTTATTCAAGCTTATTTGGTTGCTTATTTTCGAAGCTTATTTGTGATTGGCTTATCATTTTTGTGGTCATAACCGGTCAAACAAGAGGGGACCAGTCAAACTAGAGGAGACCAAGATCCACAATTTTAGCCTACAAAGACAAGGACACTTTGTTTGTTAGTTTAAGTGGTCCACACCCGAAAGTGACCTCAAGCGGAACATGTATATTAGGTCAAGCGGAATATGCAAGTTATTCTAGAAGCGAAATATGCAGATTTAGTTTCAAGAGAAATATGTAGGTGAAAGTCAAGCGAAATATTACATTAAACTAAAATGAAACTCTGCCAAAAAATTTGAAATTTAAGCGAAATATGCAACTTTGATTTCAAGCGAAACATGCAAGACTAAGTTCAAGCGAAATATGTTAAATTCGAAGCAAAACATGCAGTGTTGAAATCAAGCGAAATATGCAAAAGACCAAGCGAAACATGCAATTCCTTTTTCAAGCGAAATATGTTCTCTTTCAAGCGAAATGTGCAGTCTTCTGAATTCAAGCGAAATGTGTAACTTTTGAAGCGAAATACGTAATTTCCAGGCAAAGCGAAATATGCATTTTTTTTCTTTCAAGCCAAGCGAAATATGCAAACTTGCAAGCGAAACATGTCAGTTTAAGTTTTTGAATTTTCAAGACATTCAATTCACAACAAACAAACCTTAATCCAAATCAATTAACATTCACGGTTTTCTATTGATTTTGTAAAATCCCGCGAAAGACACAATTCTTTTCTCTGTTTTAATCATAGACTTGTAAAATCCCATGAACGTTTATTGCTTTCTTTTTACCACAACTTCAATCACAACACATCTACTAAAGATCCTACAATCATTTTTCACTTCATAATTCTTCAATCATTCATCATGACAACTCCAATTGTAACTTCTACTTCCGACAGTCAAATGCATAACAACATAATGGCAGTTGGTTTAAGGGATCATCCACCAATGCTTGCAACAGGACGATATGCACAATGGCGATCACGGTTCTTACAATACATTGATACAAGACCAAATGGTGATACCTTACGAAAGTACATTCTCAAAGGTCCTTACACTCTAACAATTGTCACAACAACCAGTTGTTCCCTGCAATAGTAGGATTCTCCAGCAGTTCCTAAACAAAACAACAGTCCGAGACATTAGGAATATTGACTCCTGAGAACAGAGCTTATTTTTGAATCAGAAAAAGAAAGCGATTCATTTGATATTGACTGTAATTAGAGATGAAATATCTCAACTGTTGATCCATGTCCGACAGCGTCAAGAATGTGGGAAGCCATCAAAAGGCACAACAAGGTGATTACTCAATATTCAAATGTCAAGACAAACTTATTTTGGGAGTTAGGTCATTCACCTCTCACGATGGAGAAAACAATTGAGTCTTACTACACAAGAATCTACAAGAGATGGAATAAATATCAGAAATAATTTGACAGTTGTTTACGATTCAAGTCAATGTTTTAATTTTCTTCAACAACTTAAACCAGAATGGTCAAGATTTAGTAACAATTGTCCATGATTAGTGGTCGTTCTTTATTGCTTTGTGATCGGATTGTTATGACGTCACACCCTCGGACACGTATTCCATCCAGGCCCCGTGTGACAAGAATGGCCAAAAATGCTAACCCATTAGCACTTGTTGCTACTGCTCAAACACTTCAAGACCCTTATTATCAATCATCAAAGTCTCACAAATCATATGCACTAACATCAAAAGCTTCACTTCCAACCAGATCTCATGCAACTATAAGATACAAAGGCAAAGAGATAGCCAAACCAATCACACCACCATCTGAGTCAGCTTCTAAAGAAGACAGTGATCCTGAATAAGCTCAGAGGGATAAAGACATGCAGAAAAATTTGACTCTCATTGCAAAGTACTTCAAGAAAATCTACAAACAAGAATGTGGATACTACTCCAAGGTACAAGAATGATAATCAGACTGGACAGTTTGGGAATTAGAGGGCAGTAAATGTTGTTAGGGCTAGAGAAACTGTAGGTGGTCAAGTAGTGCAACAGTCTGAGATACAGTGTTTTAACTGCAAGGAATTTCGTCATTATGCTAAGGAATGCATAAAGCCAAAATGGGTTAAAGACTCCACGTATCATAAGGAAAAGATGTTGTTGTGTAAACAAGCTGAGAAAGGTGTTCAACTTCAAGCTAAGCAATCTGAATGGCTAGCAGACACGGATGAAGAAATTGATGAACAAGAGTTGGAAGCACATTAGAGTTACATGGCAAAGATCCAGGAGGTTCCTAATGCAGACTCATGCATTGAC
>BQNB010007055.1:0-7500 GCA_026074375.1 Tanacetum coccineum
CGTCAATGACATGATCAATCTCACACTTAAGATGAAAGGAGACATGATCATAAAAAAATTGGATCTAAAGCCAATGATCGATGCCATGATGAAGGACTTTTTGTAGGAAGTCTTTGAAACGAGTCTATGCTTCTGAGAGAGATTCTTCATGATGTTATTGGAATATTAGGATATCTTCCCAGTGGAAAGAATTGAGCAAGGAAACAAGTAGTAAGATCCTCCAATGTGGTGATGGATCTTGCTGGAAGTCGTTCAAACCAGTTGCTAGCTTGATCGCAAAGGGAAAATTGAAATAAATGCAGGCGCGTTCTTTCCCTGTTTTCACCGTCAAGGTCAATTGAGTCCACAAGTTTTAAAAAATCCTTGAGGTGTTGGTTTAGATCCTCGGACCAAAGTCCGTGGAATAAGCATCCATTTTGCACCAACCGGATGGTATCGGGTCGAAGAGGTACCACATTGTTCCCTACGGGGAGCTTAATGGTATTCATGTAGCCCTCGTGGATAGGTTTGGAGTAATCTCCTAGAGTACGGATAGGATTCGCGTCTCCCATGGTGGTTGACGAGAATGGATTACGAAACAATTAACACAAAGAAAAGATATACTACAAAAAAGCTAATATACAAAATTAAATTCTCACTTGAAAGGATTCAAGTGAGTAGAATTAAGTTAAACTATGATCATAACCTAACTATTCCCCACGTAGTGGCACCAAAAACTTGATGTGAGGGTTGTGAAGACTTCACATGAAGTTTTACAATCCTCCAAGCAGTATACCTAATCGTTGGAGTGTATTATAGGCAAGACTTGGGGGTTGTTATCATTCTCTATGGGAATATGTTAGGAAGGGTTGATCACGTCTAACAGAACTCTAGAGGTTGAGAGAAGATTATTTTTGTGTTTTTATATTTTATGAAAGCAGGTAAATCTATGGTTTAAGATGTTGTTTGTTTAACTAAAAACTAAACTAATTAATATCTAGACTACTGGTGATAACTTTATGATAAGCAAATGTATTTACCTAATCATGCACTACTCCTCAGATTGCTTCTCCTAGATCCGTTGCTTTGTCACACTTGTGATGATCTGTGTAAGTATTTCCTAGGTCATGAACGGATTACACGAACCCGCCGTCTATTTAATATTCTGTTAAGGCAACGCACAAGTAAGGTAGTATGAAGACTATTACAAGGCCCCTAAGAGTATATTAAATGCATGTGAAATAACTTAAGAGGGATCAACCATATAGTGGGTAAGATAGTATGAAGACTGTTACCGATGGTATCCTTTCTACACTACTCGCGTTTCCCTAGACATATCAACAACGATACAGACAAAAGCTGGTTTTCTAAAGCCTAACGCGCACATTCATCAACAAGAAGCAACATCAAAAGGATCTACAACCTAAGTTTCATGCAATCATAGATAAATACAAAGGAGGGTTTAGCCTCGCATGTTATAAAGAAAGCAAGAAGATAAATCAATCAAACAACACATAGACATATTGAATGATTAATGATAAATAACCTTACTTGATTAAAACATGGATTCAAGGTAGTACAATAGGGTTTTGAGGCCCTAAAAATGACCTATAAAGCTCCTAAAATGACTAGGGTTCGTCTCCCTAGGTTTATACAAAGTTACACACTTAAAACCCTAAAAACGGATTTATATTTATAGAGATATCGACGAAGGTGCACGCGACAAGAAACGTCGCTTGTAATCCAGACCGCCGTCGCACGTAGACCGATTCTATATCCTCTTTAAGGTCTGACCACGTCCGACCCGTCGCCAAATTCCTGACGTCGTTACTAGATAGATCATGACGGCGTCGCTTTATACCTGCGGCACCGCCTCCAGCCACTGGTTGCATAAATCTTTAAGAGATTTGGTGTAGGTTTATAATCTTGTCCGTTTCTTCTCCAAATGTGCCCAAGTCACATGTATTTCCTCCAAAAGCCATCCAAGTGCTAAAAACTTGAAAACAAATGATTAAGCACGTAATCTGGGCATATTTGCAAGATTTAGGTAGTTAAATGACCCCAAAATAGTATATAAAATGACACCTCATCAAATACCCCTACACTTGGGATTTGCTTGTCCTCAAGCAAATGGGATTTTCTACCAAGACAATCACAATATGAGGGTCATTTAACCTACTCTTTAAAAGTATTTTACAACACAACCTTCTAGACCTCGTAATTAAAAGCATGGAAAGTATATACTAGCACCTCACATAAGTGTTTGGGATTCTTTCTTTTACTCGGGTGTATAATAAATTATAACATAATGAGGAAACAAAAAATCAATGCTCATTACCTGTCATAGCATATAAATTACCATAGGCTTAGTAAAGGATCAAAACCTCCACCACTATGAGCAAGCATTATTCATTACTATCCAAGAGGTCTTTTAAAGAGTTGTGGGGTGTACATGTGAGATAACATTAATGGAAACAGAAACGGATGGGATACATTTGGGTGGTGACTTTTGGTGAATTTGGAGTGGAAGGTGTTATCCTACGATATAATCCAAACACAACTTATAAATAAGCACCAATAAGCAAGAAATAAGAAGAAAACTTAGAGAGAGAAAGTAGAGAGAGAAACAAGGAGAATATTATATTAGAGTGAGAATTGGTGAGTTACAAATGAGAGCATGTTCAACCAACACCCTCTCCATGTGTGGAGAGGGTTCTATTTATACCGTTGAGCCACAAGTGGCATGTAGGCTTTCTAACTTGGGCCGCGCTTGGCTTATCTTGGGCTTTGAGCCCGAAACATGGACAAAATTAGATTACAAACCCAAGCCATTAACCGACTAGCCAATTACTAACAAGACTATAAGACCGACCAACAATCTTGATCGACTTATATTAAAATTAAGACTACAATCTCCCCCAAGTTGAGGTCTCTTCTTTGAACTCCACCACAGTTGAGGTCTTCTTTAAGTTGAATTCTCCTGTAATGACTGATAACTTTCTTGTAGGAGTTACTTGTTTTATATCATTGTCCTCACCTCGATTATTGAAGATATGACTTTTGACGTTTATGCTTTGCCTTGTTTATCTTCGGTCTTAGTCTTTGTTTGTTTATGTTGGCTTTGTTCATTCATGCTTTGTGATCTTGATCTTGAGCCTTTATCTTTTGACTTTGAGTTCTTGAGATATTTATCTTGCATCATCTCCTTGACTTGAATCATCTTGATTTGACTTCCTTGATCAACTTGTGCTCTTGACCAACATGCTCATACTTGTTACATTCATGTTTGACTTATATTATCATAAGTCTAACAATCTTCCCAAAATATGATTCTTTATTTTACTTTGAGGCTCTTTGATGGTGGGGAAGTTTAGAATCAACGGTCTTGATGTTGAACGATTGACTTTGAAAGCTTGAGTATGAGCATGTGGTTTATGAATTTGATTTCACTGGAATGAGGCTGCAACACCGTCGTCTAAACTTGAAATAAGACAGTTAGCAATAAAAGATGAATTTGGCTTTGTCATTCATCTTGAGTTTGGTTGCATTAACCTCCGGTTTCCCGTTTTATAGTATAAATACTATACCTGTGATTAGGTAGATTCAAAGAATCTCCTTGACAGGGTTTCCAGCTCAAAGCATAGGATCTTCTAACACAGATGTATTAGATTCACCATGCTTGCTAGTTCTCATTCCCTGAACATCTCAAAGCAGACAACACGGTAAGAGTGAATCAGATAGTTACTATCTTTCTGATTTAGTCGTCAATTCGTTTACTAGACCAAAATCGATGTCCAGTTAGCACAAGCTCGATTCATGTAGAATCTTGCAAGTCACCTACCAAGAGCTTGTTTGATGTTGGCTCAAGCAGGATTTCCATCTTCATAGTGAATACTTAAGTATCACTCGGATGTTCTGGCAAGATCTCAAGGATAATGCGTAGGACTCTTTGTTACAACTTGTGAACTTTATGGTGTTCAACAAGTGTATTTTGACATTATGTCCTAATGAGATTTATAATTTGATCTCTTCTGGCTCTAGACTCGATTTGTGCACTTTGGTTTTGGTAATCGAAGGCTGGAGCAGACTACCACCTATTCAATATCAACAATCTCGGAGTGAGATGTTAATAGATAACGTATGTATCTCCGTGACACATGAGATAAGTTTCTTTCGAGAGAAACTCGAATGGCTAGGAAGGGTTGTGCATTGCATTACTGGGTCCATGACAGCTTTCTTCAATATCAACAATTATCATTGTGATTTTGATAGATTATGTATTGACCCGGTTTTTGCCTAAGTTGTGCGGAGGGTTAATTTGTTTTCACCCTTTATCCATACATTTCTTTTTCATTCTTCAACCCCTTCAATGCTTACCAAGACGTCATTACTAACACCTTGTTGTGATTGTTCCAGTGTTAGCTCAATCTTAGTCGGCATTCTTCCCTTATACTCATTCTTCTTCAATCATACCTAAGGACTGCTATTTCTAACTATGGATTGTCCTTGGGTAGATCCCTCCGGTTCTGGTTGGATCGT
This sequence comes from Tanacetum coccineum, assembly GCA_026074375.1. Taxonomy (NCBI): domain Eukaryota; kingdom Viridiplantae; phylum Streptophyta; class Magnoliopsida; order Asterales; family Asteraceae; genus Tanacetum; species Tanacetum coccineum. Next base: position 4,519 of record BQNB010007055.1, read on the forward strand.
AGGACTTATTCCTAACCTAACCACCTTATGACTTCAGAATCGTCGTGAATTTAATAGGTTGTTGGGTGTAGAGATCGAACCATAAAACCATTTTCTGACATTGTTATTTTCAAATACTCCCCCTACACATGTGCTCCGAGATTCGAAATTGTTTAGCACATGAAGGAAAGAGTTGCACTTAGAGTCTTAAAGATCACATTCTCAATATCATATTAATACTTTTCTCCCCTTATTTTAATTAATAAAACTCTTAGTATTTGAAATACCAATTGTTAAAATTTATGACTGAAAATTTCCATGGGTATAAAAATATCCCGAACGATATTGCATGAATTCATTTTCCGGATAGCTCCCCTTCAACAGTATATGTGCGGGATAACCAATATTATTAAAACTTGACATTCTGAAAGAAAAATTGATATTGTACCCCAACAAAAATGTTAAGACGGATTGAGATGCCTTTAGTTGAACAATGTATATTAAATAATTGGCAATTATAAGTTTCCATTATGTCCACATTTTAATTTCACAAAATGTGTTTGGATACATAAAATTGACATTTATGAGATGTATCCAACACATTAAAAGGCTTTGTTTTAAAAAGCTCCCCCTCAGAAATTGATTCACATAAAATGACATTCTACGTACTACAATTCTTTTAAAACTTATTCGAGGAAGGGAGTGTTGAACACACAATTTTAACAAATACCACTTTTTATGGAAAAATACCACAAATTATATTGTAGACAATTTTGACATTGAAAGTTTCTTATTGAAAAATTAGTATTAACCGATTTTTAAAAACACATGATAGAAGACTTCTCTTCTATTTTTAGAGTAAGCGCACTGAAGCGTACACTTCCCTATTACATTCGAGTCCGAGTTATGCACTGAAATGTACATAAGTCAAAAAGAAAATTTAGAAATGACATGTTTTGAAAGCATTTGAAACTCTTGCTCGAACTTCATTTACACGCCCGTGTCGATGTTAATCAACATTTATAGGTACGTAAATGTTATCGATTCCAAAAGACATGTCGAGAAGATTCTTTTTGGTATTTTTGAAATTTTTCTGATTTTATATTTTGTTTTTCTAGGTTTTATATTTTTCTATTTTCTTTTTGTTGGTTTTATATTTTTGTATTTTTTTCAATTTTTTTTATAAATCAAAAATAAAGAGAGAAGAAAAATATTTACAAATTGATGTTTGATGGATCAAGCAGATTCATTTGCCAGAACCTCTAGTTCATCTGATCACCATCACTACTGAGTCGTCCTGACAAGTATTAACCTATCTTCCGATAAAGCTTTAGTAAACAAGTCAGCTAACTGGTATTCAGTTCCGACAAAGAATAATTCAACAATACCCTTTTCAACTTGTTCCTTTATGAAGTGATATCTGACATCGATGTGCTTGGTACGGGAATGTTGGACTGGATTGCACGAGATGGCTATGGCTGCCTTTGAGTTACAATACATAGGTATTTTATCAAAGTGAAGCCATAATCTGTGAGCTAAGTTCTCAACCATAGAACTTGAGCGCAGCACGCAGATAATGACACATACTCGTCTTCTGTTGAAGACATTGAAGTGCAGGCCTGCTTTTTGGATGACCAGCTGACTAACTTATCACCACCAATAAATTGTATGCCACCAGATGTGCTCTTACGTGAGTCGAGACAGCCTGCGTGATCCGAATCTAAAAAAGCCGTTAGTTCCAAACCGGTGTCCTTCGGATACCAAAGACCCATGTTAATAGAGTCTTTAAGGTACCGAAAGATCCGCTTAACTGCAGTGAGATGTTTCTCAGTCGGTTTCGCTTGATAACGAGCACAATAACATATTCATGTACCATGTCTGGTCTACTTGCTGTTAGGTACATGAGTGCTCCGACCATACTATGATATTTTGTTTTGGTCGACCGGAGTTCCACTCAAGTCAGCATCAAGGTGTTTTGTAGCCATTGGGGTACCAATGCTATCACATGAGGTCATACCATGCTTTTTAAGTATCTCTTGAGTATACTTAGCTTCATTTATAAAGATACCACAAGGGGATTGGTGGATCTAAATTCCTAAAAAGAATTTCAGCTCCCCTATTATAGACATATCAAACTTGTTGTGTATTAGTTTTTCAAATCGTTTTGAAAGTTTTGGGTTCGTAGAACCAAAAATAATGTCATCAACGTAAATTTGCACAAGCAATAAATTCTTCCTCATTGTTCAGTTATACTAGAATTGGATCAATAAAAGACCTTTTGAGAATCCATTGGATATCAGGAAAAAGTTGGAGTTCATCATACACACGCTCTTGGTGGCTTGTTTGAGCACCATAAATGCGTTCTTAGACGGAAAAACTTGGTCAGGGAAGATATTGTTAACCAAATCATCTGTTGGTTTACGTACACTTCTTCTTTAGAGGTCCGTAAAGAAATGTTGTTTTGACGTCCATCTGGTATACAGTAAATGATTTGTGTGCAGAGCGTGACGCAATGACAACCCGAACATCCACCACCGAGCAACTAGTGCAAATGACTCTTCAAAATTAATTCTTTCCTTTTGAGCATATCCCTTAGCTACAAGACGAGATTTGTTGCGAATAACAGTATTTTCCTTATCACGTTTGTTTTTCCATAGCCACTTCAAGTTAATGACATTTTTGCAAAGTGGTCCGTCGACTAATTCCCATACATCTAATCGATCAAACTGGTAAAGTTCTTCCTGCATTGATTCAATCCATGCAGAATCAGTCATGGCTTCTTTGATGTTCTTCGATTCGGTTTGACTGACGGTGAGTGCGAACATACACATCTCGCCATCTGTTTCTAGCTGACGACTTGTTCTAATTGATTGAGAAGGATTTCCAATGACTTGTTCCTAATGATGATCCTTGTCTAACGTTGCTAAGATGGTGTTGATAAAAAGTATGCATGTTTGACGAATCAACATGATGAGACGATGTCTCCCCTCGTTCTTGTACCTG